>CM077148.1:177624717-177869724 GCA_039583875.1 Platanthera guangdongensis
CCCTTGAGAGGATAAGCTCAGTGAGACAAATACCATGGACTAGTATAGGAACCTGAGAATTGTTCTCAGGCAAGAGCGAAAGCTCTATGTCTTGGAAGAAGAAGCCCCCGAGGTGCCGACCGGGAATTCTTCCCGTGCTGAGAAAGATACTTATAAGAAGTATACTGACGATGCTTTAGATGTCGAGTGCCTTATTCTTGCCACTATGAACTCTGAGCTTCAGAAGCAACATGAGAACATGGGGTGCAAGGAGATTGACGAGCATCTCAAGAAAATGTTTCAAGGGCAGGCTCGTCAAGAGAGGTTCGACATCACAAAAGCGTTGTTTCAGTGCAAGATGGGAGTTCGAGACTCAGTAGGAACTCACGTACTCAAGATGATTGGGTATATAGAGAACCTTGAAAGACTGGGTTTTCCTCTTGGTCAAGAGTTGGCCACGGATCTGATCCTGCAATCATTGTCAGACAGTTATGAGCAGTTCGTCTTGAACTACAACATGAATGAGATAGACAAGACATTGCCCGAACTCCTAGGCATGTTAAGAACTGCCGAGATCAACATGAAGAAGGTCAAGCCTGCCAGCCCCATACTGATGGTGCATAAGGGCAAGGGCAAAGCCAAGGGCTCCAAGAAGACAAAGGTGGGACCTAAGTCATATCTTGAGCTCAAGTCTTTTGCACTGATGAAGAAGAAGAGCACGGTGAAGGAAGGAAAATGCCACCACTGTGGCAAGGCTGGTCATTGGCGGAGGAATTGTCCTTCGTATATTGAGGGTCTGCAGAAAATGAAGGGAGGTATGACTTCCGCTTCTAATGTTTACGTTATAGAGATAAACCTTTCTGCTCCTTCATCTTGGGTATTGGATACCAGATGTGGTTCTCACATTTGTACAAATGTGCAGGAACTGGGAAGGAGAAGATTGCTGAGTAAAGGAGAGGTGGACCTCCGCGTCGACAATGGAGCAAGAGTTGCTGCTGTAGCCGTAGGAGTTTACCGTCTTTCTTTGCCCAGTGGGCTTGTAATAGAACTTGATAATTGTTATTTTGTTCCGGCGATAACTAGAAACATTATATCTATTTCATGTTTGGACATGATTGGATTTTCTTTTATAATTAAGAACAATTGTTGTTCTATATTTAAGAATGATGTTTGTTATGCTGTAGCCCAATTGTTTAATGGTCTTTACGTTTTGAACTTGTACCATCTGATCTGTAATGTAGAAAATAATAAAAGACTAAGAACAAATGACTCGAACCCTACTTTTCTCTGGCATTGTCGTTTGGGCCATATCAACGAGAAGCGCATATCCAAGCTCCATAGAGATGGACTTTTGGACTCATTTGATTATGAATCATTTGAGCGATGCGAGTCTTGTTTGTTAGGCAAGATGACTAAAGCTCCTTTCACTGGTTATACTGAGAGGGCTGAGGATCTCTTGGGTATTGTACATAGTGATGTATGCGGACCTATGAGTTCCATGGCTAGAGGTGGGTATTTCTACTTTGTTACATTTACTGATGATTTCAGTAGATACGGATATGTGTACCTTATGAAGTGCAAATCTGAGACCTTTGAAAAGTTCAAAGAGTTCAAGAATGAAGTAGAAAACCAGTTGGGTAAAAGGGTTAAAGCACTCCGATCTGATCGAGGTGGCGAATACCTGAGTCATGAGTTCCGTGATCATCTGAAAGAGTGTGGTATTGTATCACAGCTCACTCCACCTAGAACACCACAACATAATGGTGTATCTGAGAGGAGAAATCGTACTCTGTTAGACATGGTACGTTCGATGATGAGTCATGCAGACTTGCCTGTTTCCTTTTGGGGTTTTGCTTTAGAGACTGCTGCAATGACATTGAATCGCGCTCCAACGAAAACAGTTCTGAAGACTCCATATGAGATATGAACTGGGAAGCGTCCTAGTATGTCGTTCATTAAAATTTGGGGCTGTGAGGCATACATGAGACGTCAAATTCCTGACAAGCTGGAACTCAAATCGGATAAATGTTATCTGGTGGGATATCCTAAGGAAACGAAAGGGTATTACTTTTATCTACCGTCTGAGGGCAAAGTGTTTGTCGCAAGGACTGGTGTCTTCTTGGAGAAAGAGTTCTTATCAAGAAATACTGAAAGGGTAGAGCTTGAAGAAGTTCAAGAACCACATATAGTGAATGAACTGGAATTGGATTCTGAGACAGGACTACAAGATGTTGTACCTAGAGAACCTGCTCAAGGAACACAAGTCCTACGTAGATCTGGTAGACCGAGGTTTGAGCCTGAGAGATATGGATTTCTCGTGTCTCAAATAGGTAATGTGTTGCTTATGGATCATGATGATGAACCAGCAAGCTACCAAGATGCTATGAATGGACCGGACTCCGACAAATGGCTTGAGGCTATGAAATCCGAAATGGACTCCATGTATGCAAACCGAGTTTGGAACTTGGTGGAACCACCTGAAGGGGTACGACCCATAGGGTGCAAGTGGGTTTTCAAGAAGAAGACCGACATGGATGGGAATGTACAGACATTCAAAGGGCGACTGGTGGCTAAGGGTTTCAAGCAAATTCATGGTATTGACTATGATGAGACCTTTTCCCTGTTGCCATGGTAAAGTCCATAAGGATATTGCTTGCTATTGCTGCGTATTATGACTACGAGATCTGGCAGATGGATGTCAAGACGGCTTTCCTTAATGGAAACCTCCTTGAGGAAGTGTATATGACACAACCCGAGGGTTTTGTATCCCCAGATGAAGCCACTAAAATATGCAAGCTGAATAAGTCCATTTATGGACTGAAACAGGCCTCTCGAAGTTGGAATCTTCATTTTGATGAGAAGATCAAAGAGTTTGGTTTCATCAAGAATGAATATGAGCCTTGTGTTTACAAGCGAATCAGTGGGAGCATTGTTGTCTTCCTGATATTGTATGTAGATGACATACTGTTGATAGGGAATGACATTCCTACCCTAAAAGTTGTTAAGAACAACCTAGGGAACTACTTTTCAATGAAGGATTTGGGTGAAGCGACTTATATACCTGGTATTAAGATCTATAGAGATAGATCGAAGAAGTTGCTGGGTTTGACCCAGAGTACGTACATCGAAAAGGTGTTGAAGCGGTTCAACATGCTTGAGTCCAAAAAAGGATTTTTGCCCATGTCTCATGGTGTGAATCTCTCTAAGGACCAGTGTCCAAAGTCTTGTGAAGATAAGGACCGCATGAAGTTGATTCCATATGCTTCGGCAATTGGATCAATCATGTACGCGATGTTATGTACTCGACCCGATGTCTCCTTTGCTTTGAGCATGACTAGCAGGTATCAGTCAGACCCCGGTGAGTGTCACTGGATTGTAGTCAAGAATGTCCTGAAGTACTTGAGAAGGACTAATGACGTGTTCTTGGTGTATGGTGGAGAGGAAGAGCTCGTTGTAAGTGGTTACACGGATGCTAGCTTCCAAACTGATAGAGATGACTCCAAGTCTCAGTCAGGTTTTGTGTATTGCCTGAATGGAGGAGCTGTGAGCTGGAAGAGTTCCAAGCAAGAGACAGTTGCTGATTCTACAACAGAGGCCGAGTATATCGCCGCAGCTAATGCAGCGAAGGAGGCTGTATGGATTAGGAAATTCATCAGCGAGCTTGATGTAGTTTCTAGCATTGTTGGTCCCGTAGTTCTCTACTGTGATAACAATGGTGCAATTGCACAATCTAAGGAACCTAGATCTCATCAGCGCTCCAAGCACATACTTCGGCGGTTTCATCTTATTCGTGAGATTGTCGAACGAGGAGATGTAAACATTTGTAGAGTGCCGACTGAGGAAAATATTGCGGATCCACTGACAAAGCCTCTCGCGCAGAGAAAGCATGATGGTCATGCTAGATCGATGGGTATACGATACCTAAATGATCAACTCTAGCGAGAATCTTGTGGATTGCATGTAAATATATATTTTGTTGGCTGTTTGTTCACATGATGAACTGTGTACCTAGTTTTTCTTTTATAATTAATGGCAAATTCTTTTATTATGAGTTTTTCTATATATGATAGTTAAATGTTAACATAATAGATACCCTTAGAATGTTCGCTTCCATGGGATATCAAGTATGTGACTTGAATGTGAGAGCCCATGATTTATTTGAAGCTTCATTCTTAAAGGTCCCTGGTCGAGTATCATCATAGAAGCTAAGGGTGATGATGATACATGAAGGCTAGCACGTGCGTTGACTGATGACTGGTTCTCATAGGTCATGATATTGTGATATCAAGTCATCACGTGGGTACTTGTTAGTGAACAAGTTATACTGGACAGACCCAACCTGAGGCTACTCTGTGGATTGTCATCCAATCGTGTCACGAGTAGGTCTCAATTGACAATGGTGTTGTGGTCCTTTGACCTGAAGTCACAGCATTCATCAAGTGAGGAAGAGCGTGCTTTGATGCCATCTAAAGTCTTCCTTGAGAAAGGTTGATGATAAGGGTGGTTGTTGGGCATGTTACGAATCATTTGGGTGTTTGTGTGTGAGCAGATATGGAATTTGTCCTCCTGTATGACAGGAGTTGCATCCATGGGCCCCTTGATGGAACTGGACTGAGAAATGCATGGCCATGCTTGGTTGAGTCAATATGTGATATTGGACTCATCATTCTCTGGAAGTCCGTCCTGGATCAAGAAAACTAGGATTGAGCTATTACGAGGGTGACACGGTCCATGCCTCTAGTTCTTTCCAGATGTAAGGGACAAAGGGACAAAGACAACGCTGATACATTGGTCATAAAGGCTTATGAGTTATAAACTCTTATTGCTTGGGGAGCAATGATGCATTGCTAGATGCCGCTCATTGTTTGTGAGGTTTTTGGTTTGATACTTTTGAGATCAAGTGGGAGTCTGTTGGAGTTACCATTGTGATCTGGAAGTGATCAAGCATGTAATCTCACTGCCAATGCGATATGAGCCTGCAGGGTCGCACATAAGAGATGTGGAGAAGTTGGATGACTGACTGTGTTGGTAAAGGTTACCAATCACCGACCTGAATAGGGTTATGAGCAAAGTGTTGCCTTATAGGATCATCGGGTTGGGCAAATGTTGCCTTGAAGGGCTGGTTAGGATTGTCGTCCGAGGGTCGATGGCATTCGTCGAGAGTTGTCTTCTGATTCCCGCCGATCGGCGAGAATCATCTCTGATTCTCGACGATCGATGAGAATCGTCGAGAATCAATAAGTGATTCTCGACGATCGACGACTTCGACAATTGTCGTCGACCGCGGCTCGACGATCGTCGAGTGTCGTTGTGTACCGTCGAGCGCGGCTCGACGATCGGCGAGAATCGTCGAGTATTGTACTCTGATTCTCGCCGATCCTGTGTGATACTCGTCGATGATTCTCGCCGAACCTGCTCAGTGATTCTCGCCGATTGTCGCCGATTCTCACCGATTGATACTCGCCGATTCTGAACCCTAGTTCTGGATGGTCTGTGCGGATAGCGATAAACCTAGTTTATTTATACCTTTGGTATAAATAGGACACTTAGGGTTTATCGGGACTTAAGCTTTGAGAGGGCGATCATTCTCCTGTAGCAGATCGAAACCCGCGACGGAAAGGGTTCCGCTCGTTCGCTCTGCCGATCCCGATCCCGCTGACGGAAGAGTTCCGCCGCCGTGTTCGCTCCGTTGACCACCCTCTTCTCCGGCGACTATCGTTGGTGCTGCTCTTCCTGGCGCGGACCTAGCAGTCTGTGGAATAGCAGAGGTGCGGTCTTCTCGTTCCCGATCTTCCGTGCGACGGAAAGCTCGGCGTTCTCCCGCTCGTGTGGACTTCTGCAGAAACGTGGATACTATTCCACGTAGAACTCGCCACCAGCAAGCAGATAAAGTTTGGAGCATCTCCGTTGAGTTGTGACTCAACGCCACCGAGGTAATTTTTGCCTAGTTTTACTAACTTCTTAATTCAACTGTTCATGGCCCGATCCACATCTCTTTGGGTTCTTCTTGATGTTTTACTTTTCCGCTGCGTGCACAAGCGTTGTGCCACCCCCACAGAGAAACCCAGCAGGAATATGGATGATCAGATGGGATTTGAACTTTGCAAGAATTGTCATGGAGAGCTGGAGGTACTGGCCAAGCTGCTCGTTCTTGACTTCATAGTCTCCTTCGACTTGTGATACCGCCAACTGAGAATCGGTGTTCACAGTCATGCTTTTTGTTCCGTAGTCGATAGCTAAGAGAAGGTCGACAATCAAGGCCTCAAACTCAGCGGTATTGTTGGTGGCCGAAAACTTTAACCTAAGCTCGTACTCGAGAGCGGCCCCTTCGGGATTCATTAGCAATAACCCTACGCTCCCTCCCTCGAACCCAGGCTCCCCGTTGACATATAGGATCCAGAGCACAAGAGCGGGGATGCCGGGGCTGGGAGCGACTTTTGGGGATGGTGCATTCTACTACAAAGTCAGGCAACACTTGGGACTCGTTGTCGGGCCTTGTATGAAACTATATGTCGAATTTACCTAGCTTCACTGCCCACTTCACCAGCCTCCCAGACACTTTTGGTTTTTTAGAATCGGGCAGAGCAGTAACTGAGGGAGCACCTTGATGGTGTGACTCTGGAAGTATGGGCTGGGTTTTCTTATAGAAAACGCTTGTGCCAGAGTTGTCTTATCGGTTGTAGGGATATCTATTCTCAGTGAATGACAAGACCTTACTGAGATAGTACACCGAGGGTTAGACCCTCTTTCCTTAACCAAAACTGAATTGATGGCATGCAGAGATATTGTCAGGTATAAATATAAGACTTGTCCGGCGATGGGATTTGAGAGCAGCAGGGGAGAGGCCAGGTATTACTTGAGAAGCTCAAAGGCAGTCTGAAACTTGTTCATCCACTGAAACTCATAGTTGCGCACCCCGCGGAGAGCTTTAAAGAATGATAGGTACTTGTCTGCAGTTCATGCTAGGAAGCAGGAGAGTGTCGTTATTCTCCCGTTGAGACACTGGACTTTCTCGTTGGAGTGTGGGGGTGACATTTCTTCCAACGCCTTAATCTTCTCGGGATTGACTGTTGAATTTTGTGAAGTGGAAGTGGGTGACGGGACAGGCCGGGCGGCCTGTGGCGGACAGCTTTGGCGGACTGGGCGGACTGCTTTGTGCGGCCTGGTGAAAAGTCTGGTGGAAGCCGGCTGTGTTCTGAGCGGGTTGCTGCATGGTGTCCGCGGTTTTGTGCGGCCTGGTATCTGCGGATAGAGAGGCTTGCGGACTGGTGCATTGCTCAGTGGCCTCGGGTGCAAGCTTGTGCTGACAGGCAGGTTGGCTCGAGTTCGCGGGAAGCTTGCGGACTGGCGTGTCCGCGGTTTGGGTTGTTGCGGACTGAGCCTAGAGCTTGGCTGAGGCTTTGTCGAGCTCTGGTGGCACAGCAGGTGTTTGCTGTGGAGATCGTTTTGGCGGCCTGGTTCTGGAGTCCGGGATAAGACCGCTGCAATGGGGCAGGAGTGCGGGGAGCGCGCGGACTGTGGCGGTCTGTGCTCAGTGTTTTGGCGGACGGGGTTTTGCGTCCGCCATGCTCGCATTGGCCCTTGATGGTTATTGGGCTTGGTCACACTTTGTGCCGAGTTCATGGTGTCCGCCGTATCCGCCAAGTCCGCTGTGACCGGGCGGTCTGTTGCTAGCTGCCTTTGGTCGTGGACTTGTGGCGGATTGAGGTGTGAGTCTTGCGGACTGCCTCGGGTTGGTGCGGACAGCCATTGAAGGGGGTTTGCTGTCCTGCAGTGGTTGGAGCTTTGCGGGCTGATGCCTTGTCCGCTTAGCTTGGGCGGACTGGAGAAGGGTTCGTCAATGGTGCCTTGCTCCTGGCGGTTTTCCTTGGTGACCGGCCAAGTCCTCGCGGACTCAGCGGACGGTGGTTTGTATCCGCGCGGGCTGGGGCGGTGTCGCTATCTCTTGGGCGGTGACCACACTCCTCACCTGGCCTATAAATAGGACCCCCCTGGCACATCTACAGTAACCAACCAACCTAAGTAACTTGAGTGAACAGTAAGTTGGGTTGTGCGAGGAGTTGCGGTCTGTGTTTTCCAGTCCGCGCGGATTGTTTCAGGCTGACGGTTTGCTGTGTGCAGGTCGCGCGGATAACTTCAAGGAGCCAGGAGTTTGGCTGTGACTTCGGTCAAGTGCTTGGAAGTGTGTGGTCTCTGCGGACTCAGCAGGAGGTCGCTCTGCGGCTTGTCAGTTCTATTTCAACTTTGCCAGCTTCAATAACCTGTCCGCCGGCTTCAGACGGGTAGGGGTGTTCCTCAGTTCGGGTTCAGCAGGAGGCGAATAACGGTGTGTCCGCGCGGCCTCGCGGCTTCGGCGGACTCCGTGGTATTCGGCGGATTGCAGCTTAGTTCGGGCGGCTTCGGCGACCTCGGCGACCTCGGCGGTCTCGGCGGACTCCGGTTCTGTCCGCCCGACTTGTTTTTTGGTGCTTTCTGTTTACAGCTGTAATACTAGCGAAATCATGTCTCGCTATGTATGCCTCAGATTGTAAAGAAGTGATTGTATAAAAGACCCTCTTGTTCTTCCATTGTGTGTTGGGTGAAACCTCTAGTCCTTGGGTTTTCCGCAGGTTCAACGTGCGAACTGGGTAGTTCCGAAGATATTAATTTGGCATTTGGGCTATCTTGCTGACCACGTTGAGAAAATTTAACATGGTATCAGAGCCAGTTCCTGAGGTTTCGGAGGTTCAGTTGCGTGAGCGGAAGTCAGCCAGTGTTGTGACTCAGTGATTGAGTGATGATCAACCTGTGTTGTTGCTCGGAGCTGTTGAAGGGTTACCAACAGGTGTTGCAATGGAAGGGAGCTTTGCAAGAGGTCTGGGCATTGAACTCTTGACGCCGACTAACTTCAAGAAGTGGAAGTCGTGCATGAAGAGTTATCTTCTTGGCGAGGAGCTGTGGGAAGTCTCCTTCTCACCAGCGGCCTGCACCTTCTTCTTCTTCTTCCCTTCCCATCCCTTCTTCTTGCCTGAGAAGAGGGCTTCGCTGCCTTCCTGATTCAGATTCACTCCAGCCATCTGCCTTGCTAAGCTCTCCTGCGAGGCAAGCAGATTCTCCAGCTCCAGCAGAGACGGCTGAGTAGCCCACCCTTGAACAGATGTAACAAAGGCCGCGTAGCCTCACCTGCTCAGCAGTACCGAAAGCAGCAGTCACTTGGAGCAATGCTCCTAAGGACTGGAAGAAGAATTTGAAGTGCTACCGGTGTCATCAGCGAGGGCACTTCAAGCGGGACTGTTAGGTCAAACTGCAGCCTGGGCATGCTGCGGGAAAGGAGGAAGCTTGCTCGAGAAGTGAAGAAGCAGAATGGGGTGGAGCTTTTATGACGGGCACTTGTGTCTGGGCCTTGTCTGCTGAGGACTTCAACGGCGAGTGGATCGTGGACTCCGGGTATGGTCATCACCTCATCGGAGACAAGTCCAAGTTCACCTCCATGCAGCCATACTCAGGTAATGAAGCTATTATCACTGCTGATAATACTGTTTATGCAGTAGAGAAAGAGGGGGTCGTGTCTTTGGGTAGTGATCAGGGGCCACTCACGTTAAGGAGTGTGTATCACGTGCCGGGCATGAAGAAGAACCTCTTCTCGGTGACCAATGTGGTGGACGATGGGTATCACATTCTGTTTGGGCCAACAGACGTGAGGTTCCTTCACAACGTATCAGCGGTTAAGGCTGATGTTGCTCATGTTGGGAGGAGGGTGAAGAACTTGTTTGTTCTTTCCACCAATGCTTATGTTGATAGAATGAGGGTCAATGATAGTGCAGCTATCTGGCATGAGAGGCTGGGGCATGTTGGCATGGACAAGCTGAAGGCTATGGCTAGTAGGAGTCTGGTGAGGGGGTTGCCGAAGTTGTCCTCCTTTGGTGATGGGCATGTTTGTGCGGGCTGTCAATATGGTAAGGCACATCGCCTTCCATTTGATAAATCACAAACAAGGAGCAAGAAACCATTGGAGTGCATTCATGGCGACCTGATGGGACCGACAGTTACTGCCTGCCTTGGTGGAAGCAGATACATGCTTGTCTTGGTTGATGACTACTCAAGGTATACTTGGGTGTACTTCTTAAAGGAGAAGTCGGAAGCCTTCCGTTTGTTTGTGGAGTTTAAGGAGTTGGTAGAAGGCCGGCTTGGCTTGCGGATTATGAAGCTTAGAACTGATAACGGGGGTGAGTTTGTCTCCTCCGAGTTTTCTAACTTCTGCAGGAAGCACGGGATCCAACGGGAGCTTACTTGTGCCCACACTCCACAACAAAATGGGGTAGCGGAGCGGAAGATCCGTCATTTGACGGAGACCTGCAAATGCTGGCTTCATGCGAAAGATATCCCAAGGTCCTTTTGGGCGGAGGGAATGTCTTATGCTGCTTATGTTATCAACCGGATGCCACTCAGCCCTATCAACATAAAGACTCCAGTTGAGCTGTTGCTGAAGGAGAAGCCGAGTGTTGGACACCTTAGGGTGTTCGGTTCAACTTGCTATGTGCATGTCCCGGATGCTTCACGGACAAAGCTGCATGCGAAGGCAAGGAAACTTGTCTTTGTTGGCTATGATGAGCGAAAGAAGGGATGGAAATGCATGGACCCTGTGACGAAGAAGTTCGTGGTGTCAAGAGACGTTGTCTTTGACGAGCTGACGTCATATGGAGGTGGCTCGGTGGAGCTAACCGGAAGTAGCAAGTTGAGGAAGCACCGGTGGTGGCTGCTAAAGGCTTGGAAGAGGAGCTTGTTGTTTCACCAGCAGCTCCTGTTGCTTCGAACTCCAAGGCTGAGCCTTTTGGCTCAGGAAGCAGGGGGAGTACTGCTCAATGCTTGCCCCAGGTAGGAGTGGAGCCTGAAGAAGCAACAGAAGCCATGAGCAAGGAGCCAAATCTTCGGAGATCGAAGAGGGTGGTTAAGCCACCGGCTCGGTACTGTGATGGGAATGCAGTGAGCTTTGTCTCCTGCTTCTTTGCAGGTCCTCTGGATGAGCGAGAGCCTGCAAACTTCAACGAGGCCACTGGAGTAAAGGAGTGGGAAGGTGCCATGAAGGAAGAGATTGATGCTCTGAAGAAGAATGAAACCTGGGACCTTGTGCCCAAGGTTGATGGCATTACTCCGGTTACTTGCAAGTGGGTGTATAAGTTGAAGAAGAAGGCTGATGGGAGCATTGATCGTTTCAAGGCTCGCCTGGTCGCTAGAGGATTCTCACAGCAGTATGGAGAAGACTATGAGGAGACATTCAGTCCAGTTGCGAAGATGACTTCTGTAAGAGTGGTGATCGCCTTGGCTGCTAGCAAGGGATAGAGGTTGTGGCAACTCGATGTGAAGAATGCCTTTCTTTACGAAGAGATTGACAAGGACATCTTCATAGATCAACCACTTGGTTTTGTCTCTGAGAAGCATCCGGACTATGTCTGCAAACTCAGGAAGGCTCTCTACGGGTTGAAGCAAGCTCCTAGAACGTGGTATGGGAAGATTGCAGAGTACCTGCAATTCTGTGGATACTTTGCTTCTAACTCGGATTCAAGCTTGTTCGTCAAGAAGAAGGGAGAGCTTCGAGTCTTGGTCATGCTGTATGTGGATGACATGATCATCACAGGGAATTCGGAGGAGGAAGTAGCAAGGCTCAGGGCTGAGCTTGCTATACGCTTCGAGATGAAGGACTTGGGAGAGTTGCATCACTTTCTCGGTCTGGAAGTGGAGAGGAAGGAGTGCGGGATTCTCATTAGCCAAAAAGGGTATGCTGATCGCATTGTGAAGCGGTTTGACATGGGCGAAGGGAAGAAGTGCTCTACTCCACTGGAATCTGGGCTAAAGCTTCGACGAGATGAGGGAAGGGTTCTTCATGATCCCTTGGTGTTCAGGGCTCTTGTTGGGAGCTTGATTTATCTGACGATTACAAGGCCGGATATAGCTTATGTTGTTGGCCAAGTAAGTCGGTTTATGGCTAAACCAAGACAATCTCATTTAGTGGCGGCAAAAGGAATTCTGAAGTATGTCAAGGTGACTTCTGAGATGGGACTCCTCTATGGAAGGGATGCGGAGTTTGCATTGCTTGGGTACACGGATGCTGACTATGGCGGTGATTCGGATGATCGGAGGTCTACTTCAGGTTATGTGTTCACTTGCAGTTCAGCTAGCATCTCGTGGTGTAGCAAGAAGCAGGACTCGGTGTCAGTTTCAACCACGGAGGCGGAGTATAAGGCTTCGGCCTTGGCTGCTCGGGAAGCTGTTTGGTTGAGGAGGCTTATAGAGGATGTCCATGAAGAAGTGCAAGGGCCTACTTTACTCTGGGGTGACAATGAGAGTGCTCTCAAACTAGTAAACAATCCAGTGTGTCACGCCAGGACCAAGCATATAGAGATTGATCACCATTTCATCAGGGAGAAGGTGTTGGAAGGATCTCTGCTGGTCGGGCATGTTCGGAGTGAAGATAATCTTGCTGACATCTTCATGAAGCCACTGTCGAAGGGGCCCTTTGAACGCTTGCGCAGCTTGCTGTGCTTGGTCACCACTTCTCACTTCAAGGGGGAGTGTTGAATTTTGTGAAGTGGAAGTGGGTGACGGGACAGGCCGGGCGGCCTGTGGCGGACAGCTTTGGCGGACTGGGCGGACTCGGCGGACTGCTTTGTGCGGCCTGGTGAAAAGTCTGGTGGAAGCCGGCTGTGTTCTGAGCGAGTTGCTGCATGGTCTCTGCGGTTTTGTGCGGCCTGGTATCTGCGGATAGAGAGGCTTGCGGACTGGTGCATTGCTCAGTGGCCGCGGGTGCAAGCTTGTGCTGACAGGCGGGTTTGCTCGAGTTCGCGGGAAGCTTGCGGACTGGCGTGTCTGCGGTTTGGGCTGTTGCGGACTGAGCCTAGAGCTTGGCTGAGGCCTTGTCGAGCTCTGGTGGCACAGCAGGTGTTTGCTGTGGAGATCGTTTTGGCGGCCTGGTTCTGGAGTCCGGGATAAGACCGCTGCAATGGGGCAGGAGTGCGGGGAGCGCGCGGACTGTGGCGGTCTGTGCTCGGTGTTTTGGCGGACGGGGTTTTGCGTCCGCCATGCTCGCATTGGCCCTTGATGGTTATTGGGCTTGGTCACACTTTGTGCCGAGTTCATGGTGTCTGCCGTATCCGCCAAGTCCGCTGTGACCGGGCGGTCTGTTGCTAGCTGCCTTTGGTCGTGGACTTGTGGATGATTGAGGTGTGAGTCTTACGGACTGCCTCGGGTTGGTGCGGACAGCCATTGAAGGGGGTTTGCTGTCCTGCAGTGGTTGGAGCTTTGCGGGCTGATGCCTTGTCCGCTTAGCTTGGGCGGACTGGAGAAGGGTTCGTCAATGGTGCCTTGCTCCTGGCGGTTTTCCTTGGTGATCGGCCAAGTCCTCGCGGACTCGGCGGACGGTGGTTTGTATCCGCGCGGGCTGGGGCGGTGTCGCTATCTCTTGGGTGGTGACCACACTCCTCACCTGGCCTATAAATAGGACCCCCCTGGCACATCTACAGTAACCAACCAACCTAAGTAACTTGAGTGAACAGTAAGTTGGGTTGTGCGAGGAGCTGCGGTCTGTGTTTGCCAGTCCGCGCGGATTGTTTCAGGCTGACGGTTTGCTGTGTGCAGGTCGCGCAGATAACTTCAAGGAGCCAGGAGTTTGGCTGTGACTTCGGTCAAGTGCTTGGAAGTGTGCGGTCTCTGCGGACTCAGCAGGAGGTCGCTCTGCGGCTTGTCAGTTCTGTTTCAACTTTGCCAGCTTCAATAACCTGTCCGCCGGCTTCAGGCGGGTAGGGGTGTTCCTCAGTTCGGGTTCAGCATGAGGCGAATAACGGTGTGTCCGCGCGGCCTCGCGGCTTCGGCGGACTCCGTGGTATTCGTCGGATTGCAGCTTAGTTTGGGCGGCTTCGGCGACCTCGGCGACCTCGGCGGTCTCGGCGGACTCCGGTTCTGTCCGTCCGGCTTGTTTTTTTGGTGCTTTCTGTTTACAGCTGTAATACTAGCGAAATCATGTCTTGCTATGTATGCCTCGGATTGTAAAGAAGTGATTGTATAAAAGACCCTCTTGTGCTTTCATTGTGTGTTGGGTGAAACCTCTAGTTCTTGGGTTTTCCGCAGGTTCAACGTGCGAACTGGGTAGTTCCGAAGATATTAATTTGGCATTTGGGCTATCTTGCTGACCACGTTGAGAAAATTTAACATTGACCTCAATTCCTCATTGTGTTACCATGAATCCCAAAAACCACCTTGCTGTTACATTGAACCTGCACTTGGAGAAATTGAGCTGCATCTGGAAGTGGAGAAGAAGCTAAAAACACTTATCTTAGTCTTACAAGTGGCTGATGTGTCGAATGCTTTTTACCAACATGTCGTCGATACATGTCTCCATAGAACTCTCGAAGCGATCCTTAAACGCCTTGTTTATCAGTCTCCGGTACATTGTGACAACGCTCTTTAGCACGAATGACATTACCCTATAATAATATATCCCTTTGTCTATTCTGAAGCCGATGTGCTCTTCATCAGTGTGATTCATCTGAATTTGTTTGTATCTTGAGTATGCATCCAAGAAACTGAGGAGCTCGTGGTCGGCGGTGGTGTCTGCGAGCTGATACATGCGTGGAATCATGAAACTATCTTTTAGGTATGCTAGATTGAGGTTGTTGACTTGTTGTAGTCGACACACATTCACCGCTTTTTGGATGCTTTCTTTACCATTACCATGCTTGAGAGCCAAGTGGGGGTACTCCACTTTTCCGAATAATCCGTGCTCCCAGGAGTTTTCTACCCCCTTTCTGATAGCCTAGAACAAAGTTGTCCTTCTTCTGGATTATCAGGGATTAATGTTCAATGAATGAGTGATTATCTGCAGATCCACACCGGGCATGTACAAGGCTCCATGCGAACATGTCTTGGTTGGAGGAAGCCTCCATATTCCTCCCACTCCCTGGGGAGACAAGCTTGACTCGAGTTGTAACATGCGAGTCGATTCTCCTACGATAAGAGAAACTTTCATGAGGCCTTCCACTGACGCACCTTGTTGTAATGTGGCCTCATCCCAAAGGTCGAAGTCGTTGATGTGGAGGGTCATGCCCTGCACCGATCTAGCTTATCTTAGGTAACAAGTATGTGCCTCTTACTGATCCCCTGTGATAACTACCATGCCATTGTAGGTTGTGAACTTTATTGCCAGTGCAGAATGGAGGGTATTGCTCTGAACGCGGCCTAAAGAGGCTTGCTTAAGATTGCGTTGTTGGCGGAGTTGGACTCTATGACCACAAACTGAATGTCGTGATTGGCATGTCTTGGAAACTCCCCCATTGTCATCAGGAGAGTTATCATGCCCCGTTGGGATAGGATGGTTGTAGAAGCCATTTATCGATCCGCCCGTCGAATTAAGACATTTTATGATGATCTTCATGCTCTGGATCGTGGACATGAATAGAACATCAACCAAGTTATCATTGTCACAAGAATCCTTCTGACGCAGAAGTAAGGGTCTCTGATCCTTGTGCTGATGATAAGAGGGTCTCGGTGTGGCAGCCGCAGCCCCCTCAATTGTTCGTCCTCAAAATGAATAGTGGTGTTTAGGCATGACTTTTGTCTGTCTTTCCTCGTGTTGTGCGTTGGAGAGGAATTGAGCAGAGAGGATGGGGGACCTCTGCTCCCTCTTGACGTGCTTGAGGCTGGCCATTTACTGGAATGGACGCTGCCACAGCGTCTCTGAGAAGCGGTGAGTTACCAGTGGGTGTTGATTTGCCAGAGATGCATAACTCTCCCCTTGCCATTGTTGTTGGTCAGGAGTGCTTGCGAAAAATAAGACTTCATTTAGAAATTTTTCAGAGCTTTGAGAAAACCTTCTCACAAATGTTGTCAAACTGTTGTGGGTCACTTATCGCTCTCCTGGTTCAAAAAATCGATCTTCCTTAGCTCAAGTGAGCCAAGTGAGCAAATAACTAAAAGAGAACAACAAAGTCGATGCAAACAACCTAGCGTACAAACAACAAAGTCTACCTTTGTGCTCGTAGGAGATGCTTCTAGAGCAGACAGTTGAGTAGGTTTTTGAGTAAGCACTTGAGTTGGTGCTTGAGCTGGCACCGTGGAGGGCAAAATCCACCTTTTTGCTAGAGAGCGAGGAAGTGAACGGAGTGAACACTTGAGCAAAGTGAGCACTCAAGCCACAAAGAAAGAGAAGTCCAAGTCTTCACTGAAAAACCTTCAGAGCTCCAAGTCTTCACCGAAAATCTTTTAGAACTCTTTACTTAGTTGTTTGTCCTCAAATGAAGGCTGAGTCTTTTTATAGTTTTTTGAGCACATAAGTAATTGCGTCATCTTAAAGTTTGAACTGCCGAATGAGTCTGCACATTTCTGGTCACATGAATCACCAATTTTCGGAAAAGCCATTGATGCTCCACGGGCGGTCCGGGCAACCGCACCGGAGGCGCCCGCGCCAGAGGCGTGTTGGATTCATTTTTTGACCGGCACGGATTTATGACATATTCTTGGAGTCCATCTCCGTTCACTGGCCTTTTATCGTCTCGGGAATGACTTGTCGGCGTCGCCCATGCCAGAGGCGTGTTGGATTCATTTTTTGACTTGCACAAACTCATGACATGTTGTTGAAGTCTATCTTCATTACCTGACCTTTTACTTTGTTGAACACATCCTGGCGAGCTGGCCGAGGACGTGACAGAAACCCATGATTCAATTGAACTGCTTTATTAAGTCTTATCAAAGGTAAAAATAGAAGAAATATTTCACTAAATGGAGTTTTGCCTTATAATACAATATAGATATTACACTTTAGCGATGATTTATACTATTTATATATGGAGTATTCTTAGAGCGCTAAATGCATTTCCGCGCATGAGGTGCTGGTATCAGAAAAATTCTTCATCATGAGATGCAAATAGTAAAATGCCTCCATCAAGAGGAGCAAATAGTAAAATTCTCCATCATTGGATGCAAATAGCAAAATTCCCCACCATGGGGTGCAAACAATAAACTTCTCCATCATTGAGTGCAAAGAGTAAACTTCTTCATCATGGAGTGCAAACAGTAAAATTTCTCAACATGAGGTGCAAATAATAAAATTCTTCATCATGATGTGCAAATAGTCAAATTCCCATCATGAGGTGTAAATAGCAAAATTCCTCCATCATGGGGTGCAAATAGTAAAATTCCTCATCAATGGGGTGCAAATAATAAAATTCATCACCGTGGGGTGCAAATAGTAAAAATTCTCATCTATGGGTGGTCTGTGTGTAACACATATGTGCATGACGGTCTGCATATACAGTAAATAGTATGATTATGGTATGCACATAACCATATCCGTCATATCACCACAAAATTATACAAATAAGTGTGCATATAGCACATAAATTGGTTACAATATTCAGATAACGGCACAACCATCGTAACCACTGTAATCACTACTTATTTACAAAAATCTCACCATAAAAAATCATAATTAGGACTCAAGACCTCCTTCATTTCCATCTTTTCCTCCCCGAATTTCTCATACGACTCTCTCCCTCTCTCCCTTTCCCCTACGACTTTCTCTTTGTCCCTTTCTCCCACTCGCGCGCACTGCCTCCTTGCGCGCTCTTGTTTGCGCCCTCTCACGCGCGTTGCCTCCTTCTTTGCTCCTGCGCGCGCCCCCTCCTTACGCGCATGCGCGTACCTCCTTGCGCGGTCTTGTATCTCTCGCACGCCGCCTCCTTGTGTGCTCCTGCGCCCGCCGCCTCCTAGCGCCGCCTTCTTGCACGCTCCCGAGCGCGCCGCTTCCTTACGCGCTCTTGCACACGTCTGCTCCAAGCACGCCTCTGTGCGCTCCGCCTTCAAGACTGATTCAAGTGCGCCCATGTGTGCTTCGCCGTCTAGACCGCTCCAAGAGCGCATCTGAGTGCTCCGCCTTCAAGACCTCTCCAGGTGTAACTCTGTGCGCTTTGCCATCAAGACCGCTCCAAGAGAGCCTCCAAGTGCTCCACCTTTAAGACTGCTCCATGTGTACCTTTGTGCGCTCTGCCATCCAGTCTGCTCCAAGCGCACCTCTGTGCGCTCCGCCGTCAAAACCGCTCTAATCGCACCCCCGTGCGCTCCACTCTCAAGACCACCATAAGAGCTCAATGCCCTAAACTTAACAACTGGCGCACCAATCTACAACAAGTCAACCGCTCTGGACTGCTCCAAACACAACAGAATACAAGTCACAAAGGATAAAGAGCGCAGGGCGCGCCGCTCAAGTTTCTAAGCAGTCAATACCAAGCAGTGTACAAAGTGTGCTGCTCCCGCTTCCAAGAATCATCAAAGCACCCCAAAGTACAACGATCGCATCACCACTTGATGCATATGAAGAAATACTTAACTCCGTGAGTGGTGGCTTGTCACCCTCCAAGCTCCTCCCCATTCTCTCTCTCACCAATTGTAATAAGAGGCGGTCTGTCGCCCTCAAATTCTTCAAGAAAGTTTTGTACAACAAAAAAAATAGTGGAGGTTTGGCCGACAGAGATCCAGACATGTACAACAATTTAACCCCAATGCTCAGGACTGCCACCACCATGCCAAACAGTGTCTTAGTCCGGTCTATCGGAGCCTATCGGAGCCTTGAGCATCAATATAGAAATACTTCAATTATAATATATCGTACCC
This sequence comes from Platanthera guangdongensis, assembly GCA_039583875.1. Classification (NCBI taxonomy): domain Eukaryota; kingdom Viridiplantae; phylum Streptophyta; class Magnoliopsida; order Asparagales; family Orchidaceae; genus Platanthera; species Platanthera guangdongensis. The sequence goes on from CM077148.1 coordinate 177,643,333, forward strand.
TCAAAATATTATGCATTGTACCTTATTTGGATAGAAAAAGAGAGAATGTGAGATGGGAGAAAGTGAGTCCGCAGGTTATCATGAGAGAGAGCACACGCATACTATGACAATTTATCATTTTGTTTTGTAACATAAGTCATGCACCTAAAGCTACCGAGGGAAAGGGGATGCGCATTCACAATTAAGAGAGGCATATTTTGCTAGGTATGCATACCTATTGCAAGTGCAGGAGCAAATTTAGCTGTATGATTTTCATTTTAACGGTGTAGATTTTGTTGGACCTGTTGGATCTGGACGCCGCTCTTGGTAGACTTGATCTTTTGAACCGTCCAAGCCTGCGGAGCGATCGAGCGTACCAACAGTCAAATATTCACTGAGTGTTGAGACGAATGCTTGATGACGTGGAAAACCAACAATCTGGGTGAAAAATCACGCAGACGGTACAGTGCCGACCTAACTTCCACTATATCAGAGTTTATTACAGAACTTTAAGGAGGAGTGCGAGGGCGACAAACCGCGCATTGTTACACTTAAAGAGATGGGGGAGAACAGATGACGACCGTGCTGCTTTTAACGGCCCTCCAGTGTTCGCTCCTCGAGAGTACGCGGGCGCTGCCTTGCCTTCGGAGTGGACTTGACGTGTTGGCGGGGATGCACCACGCATCCCGTCTTCCGTTCCTTCATGAGGCCGACAGTCTGAGAGGTTGTTCTTGGGGAGTGTCATGTGCTTTCCTTGCCTTCTCCCCAACTTTGTCTTGACTTTGCGGTCTTGGCGGAGCCTTGCGGAAGTGGTCTTGGATGGAGATCACGCAGAGAGAAAAGAGTAGGAATGAAGTGGAGTGAGAGTTAGAAAATCTCCTGAACCCCGAAAAAAAGTCATTTTGAAGTAAAACCCGACCTATTTATAGATTTTTAAGAGGGGCGGTCTGATAACTTCGTCTAACTATTTCCGTACCAACCAATATGATCGCTTGAAATGAAGAATGTGGATCACCATTTTTTTTGGAAAATGACGATCCTACTGTGGGGCCAAAGGAGGCGGGGCGGTGACCGCCATCCTCACGCCCAGCGAGCGGCCGGGGGTGTACAATCTCATATTCGCCGAGTGAGATCTATGAGCTTGGGACCCAGGCTTGAGTGGGCTTTAAGCTAATCAGGGCAGGCAAGAAGAATAGGCGGAAGGGTTCCCGCCCGGGGCATGCGAGAAGGATTGCGCCCGGGTAAGCGGGAGGCCCCCAGAGCCGGCGCTCATTGAAGCCTTTTGACAAGGCAAGCGGAAGGGTTCCCGACTGGATGAGCGGGAAGCCCACGGGAATCAACGAAAGGGTTTTCGCCCAGTAGGGCCTAGAGGTAAAATTACCTAGATGCCCTCGGAGGTCTGCATTTAGCTCCTCAGAACAGCGGAGTTTGGTTGTTAGCAGACCATTTTGGGCTGCATATAACCTTTTTGAGTAGCAGAATTACGTTGTTGGCAGACCAGATACTAAAAATCTATAAATAGACCCACGGGATATCTCAGAAGGAGAGCTTTCTCATTTTTCCTATGTCTTGCAGCGCTTTCTGAGGTGTCCTTAGCTCATCACTTGGCTAAGGAGGGGAAGCGCTCTGAGATCTTCCGGGTTAGTGGAGGGACCTGCATGTTGTAGCCCAGGGCCAGTTTCTTTGTTCCTTGTTTCGGGTCAGGGGTCTGTGCTTAGGAGAAGTAGGTGTTAGCTACACTCCAGGGTCCGAACTCTCGTTGGGGCCAGTTTTTGGTTCCAACAGGGGGGTGGGTGCCGGCGAGGCCGTCCCGGAACAGTCGGCCTCGGCCGGCCCTCGCGGGAGCCGGTCCCGGCGTGGACGCCCGGGATCGGGTGGTCTCGGCCGGCCCTCGCCGGGGCCGGCCGCGGCGAGGCCGCCCGGATCCGGGCGGTCCTGGCCAACCCTTGTGGGGCCTGGCTGTGGCGAGGTTGCCCAGGGTCGGGCGGCCTCCGCTGGCCCTCACGGCCGCCGACCACGGCGAGGCCGACTGAGAACGGGCGACCTCGGCCATCCCTCGCGGGGGCCGGCCGCGGCGAGGCCGTCCGTGCTCGGGCGGCCTTGGTCGACCCTCATGGTGGTCGACCGCAGTGAGGCTGCCCAGATCCAGGCTGCCCTGGTCAGCCCTTGCGGGGGCTGGCCGTGTAGAGGCCGCCCTGGATCAGGCGGCCTTGGTCGGCCCTTGCAGGGGCTGTCCGTGTCGAGGCTGCCTGGGATCAGGCGGCCTTGGTTGGCCCCTGCGGGGGATGGTCGCGGCGTGGCCGCCTTGCTCCGGACGGTCCAGGAGAGGGAGAGGGCTAGGGCAGGTGGCGCCTCCAGCCGGTGTCGGGTGCATCATGTTTGGGATCCGATGCGCGGCGGTTACCGCGGGGATCAGGATCATTCGTGTGGCGGTTATGCGTGCAATTTTTCATGACTTTAGTGGGGGAGAGTAAACCGGCTATGTGCAGCCCAGTTTTTCAATAAATTAGGGTTAATCCCATCAGGACCGTACAACGATCACTTCTCTGGCTACTAGAGAAATACTAACATATTTTTTTAGCGAATAATCTACGTCGTTGAAATCACTGATCATACGGCTATATTTGCTTCCACACGAGGAAGCGCACTAACATTTTTTCCCAATCAAGATGAGTGGAGTATGGATGTAGCTCGCACTCTATCGGTAGTAATCATAAATTGAAATAATATTAAATTGCAGCAGTTATTTGTGAACTGAATTTGTCTATTAGCAAATTTTTACTATCCATAACTTTAAAATGATCTAATTCGCATATAATTTTGTTATTTGCATATTAGCACAAAAAATAAAAAAAATAATAGAAGGATTGAACTCTAAAGAGTATAATATGTCCTGTAGAGTTTATGATTTTGATTTTATCTTTTTTTTAATCTTTTCAATTTGATTCAGAGACATATAGCTTAATTTTCTTGATGTAACAGATTGAGGGTTCATTTGGTTTGGCGGTGGTAGATTGATTCGGCGGATGGAAACGGAGTGTTCGAATCGGAGGGAGAGGTGGCTGCTCCAAACCGAGCTTTTGGGGGGTATTTCTCAAGGCGGGCAGGCGGAAACAAAGCAAACGCCGCCGGAGATTCATTTGTTTACCCTCCTTCCGGCGGCGTTTGCCCAAAACGGAGCAGCGAAACGCCCGAACAAATAGACCATGAGTATGTATCTGATATGAACAAGATGAATGCTTTCATCTCTAGATTTACATGAAGAGTAGGTAAGTACTTCCTCTTGCTTTTACTTCTGATTTCTTCAATTTTGATGCACAAGATGAAATCATTAGCCGTGTCGTCGTAGCCGTCGGGCTCGGTTCCGACTGGAGTCGCCGACGACATTGACAGCTTAAGTTTATAGTTAATCTTCAAATATACGTTTATAAATGTAAATAAAGTGAGAAAAAATTAGTTTGTGGAGAGACGTTTATGATATGCGAATAACAAATGCCTATTAAAACTATTCAATCAACTAATAGTTGGAAAATAAATAAATAATAGTTTCACATAAGCTTAATAATTGCAGAGAAAGAAGCAAGAGACAGAAAATAACTCAAAATTTTATTATATCTTTAAATATAGAAATACATACACTTATACAGAGAGAGAGGGAGAACCTTCTACATCTACAATGTGAGACTAAATAGAACATGCATGGGCTCACACTTGGGCTCCTCCTAATGTGCTTTTTCATTACATCTTAACACTCCCCCGCAAGCTGGAGCGTACAAGTCGTAGGCACCAAGCTTGGATAAGAACTTATGATATAATGTCGGAGAGAGCTTTCACGAATATATCAGCAACTTGTCCTGATGCGGAAACATGTTTTATCTCCACCTTCTTTGATTGAACTTTTTCCTAAATGAAGTGACATTCAACTTCAATATGCTTTGTTCGCTCATAAAATACGAGATTCTTGACAATATGTATGGCTGCTTGACTGTCACAGAACAGGGTGGCCGGAGAGAAGAGTTTGAGGCCCAAACACTGAGAAGACTCTCAAGCCAGGTGAGCTCAAAGACAACTGCTGCCAAAGCACGGTACTCAGCCTCAGCAGATGAGCGAGCAACAGCCGACTATTTCTTGCTACGCCAAGTAATAAGGTGTCCACCAAGGTAGGTGCAAAAATCAGTCATGGAACGCTTATCATCATGGTAACCTGCGTAGTCAGCATCAGAATACGCAACAAGAGACAGAGAGGAGGACGATTTGCAAACAAGTCCTTGTCCTGGAGAAGTCTTCAAGTATCTGAGAATCCGCTCAACGGCTTGGAGATGAGATGTCGGAGGAGCATGCTTTAATCGGCTCACAACCCCAACAACAAATGGGATATCAGGTCGTGTAACCGTAAGATAGATTAGTTTCCCTACCAAACGTCGGTAGTACTCTGAATTTGTAAGAACATGATCAGTTCCATATCCATGTGCAGATAGCTTGTGATTCACATTCATAGGAGTGTCTGCAAGTTTGCATCCTGAGTAGCCAACATCTTGCAGAAGATCAGTGCAGTACTTCTGTTGGGATAAGACAAGTCCATCAGGTCTCTTTGCAACCTCAAGCCCAAGGAAGTATCGAATATTGCCCAGGTCTTTTGTCTGAAAAGCTGAGTTTAAAAGTTGTTTGATGTTTCAAATCCCGATAGTGTCGTCGCCCGTTATTAGAATGTCATTAGCATACACAAGGAGAATTATAGTGTATGTTGGTTGATGATGAATGAAGAGAAAGAAATCAACAGAGCTCCGTGTGAAACTAACCTCGCGAACCACTTTACTGAATTTATCAAATCAAGCGCGAGTAGACTGTTTGTGATTATATATAGACTTCGTAGATGACATGCACGAGATTCCTCTGTGATCTCAAACCCGGGCGGTTGGTGCATATAAATAGTCTCTTGGAGATTGCCATTGAGAAAGACATTTTTGATGTCCAGATGATGTAGGGGCCACTATCGATGCACAACAAGGGAGATCAAGACTCGAACAATATTCAATTTGGCGACCGGGGAGAAGGTTTCGTTGTAACCAAGGTCATGTTGCTGAGTGAACCTCTAGCGACAAGGCGGGCTTTGAGACGTTCAACAGTGCCATATGGAGCATGCTTGACAACATAGACCCATTGCAGCTAACACAAGACTGACCAGGAGGGAGTGCAACTAAGTCCCAAGTCGGGTTAACCCAGAGGGCTGTCATTTCTTCGTTCATGGTCGCACGCCACCTCGAGAGTTGGAGAGCTGCCTGCAAAGAGTGAGGAACAGAAATGGTGGAGAGAGGGGGCAAATTTGAGAAGAGGCAGAGATAGATGATATAGTGAGACATAATTCTCCATTGGATGAGCAATAGAGGGTGATGCTGGATCGTCACGCTGCATGATAGCAACAGTAGAAGGGAGCCGTTGTAGGGCATTTGTCCGGGATGAACGATGAGTATAAACACGGAGAAGTGGAGGAGGAGGTGTTGGAGGTAATGCTGGGACTGGGAGTGGAGGAGGAGTTGTGTAGGGCAAAGTCGTGATGGGGACAGCCTGACGAGCAATAGTGGAAGGTGGAGGTAGTGTGGAAGAGGTCGAGTAGAAGGGTTGATCCTTAAGAAAGGTGACATCAGCGGAGACGAGCACCTTTTCGTCCGCAGGAGAGTCGCAGACATATCCTTTTTGAGTGCGGGAGTAGCCAACAAACATACATTTTGTGGCTCGAGGGGCAAGTTTGTCATTCGGTGGTCCAATAAAGTGGACATAACAGGTACAACCAAAGACACAAGACGTGAGGGAGAATGAAGAATTAGAATGAAATAGAAGGCCGAAATGAGAAGCAAAGTCAAGCACGGAGGAGGACATGCAATTGATGAGATGACAAACAGTAGAGATAACAAAGTTCCAATATTTGGTGGGCACCTGCATTTGCAACATAAGTGACCGAGTGACATTAAGAAGATGTCGATTCTCCCGCTGGGCTATACCGTTTTTTGGGGGGGTATAAGCACACGAGGTCTGATGGACAATCCCAAACTCGGTGCATAAATTTGAAAAGGTGTCACTAGTATATTCACGCGCAATATCAGTGTGAATTACCTTTAAGGTAACAAAGAATTGTGTACGCGTCTCAATAATAAAGGCACGAAAGACAGATGTTAGTTCAGTACAATCACGAAGTAGATAAAATCACGTGAGACACGAATAATCGTCAATAAAGGCAACAAAATATCGATAACTAAAAATACTTGGGACTTTATAGGGCCCCTAGATATCAGAATGTGCAATGTCTGCTATCGTAGAATATTCATGCATCACATTTTTAGATGTTGCACATGTGACACATGTTCCTTCTATTTCTCCAAGTAAAGCCCTTCGCAAGAGAACATAGTATCTATGACGACCCAGGCCCGGCTCCACTCGGGACCACGTCCACCGAGGAAGACCCAGCGAGACCCAGTTGGCATTGTCCGGGCTGCAGACCAACCAGCCCAACCCCTCTCCAGCCCACTGGCGGGTTGTTGGTGGCCACATCCTCCCTTTGATGAGGCAAACTCGATAGTCAAGCGCGCACCACGGGGACTTCCCAGGAGGTCACCCATCTCAGTACTACTCCAGCCCGAGTTGCAGCTCAATTGGTGATGAGATGTTGAAATAACTTCATAGTTAAGCGTGCTTGGGCTGGAGTAGTACTGGGATGTGTGACCTCCTGGGAAGTCCTCATGGTGCGCGCTTGACTATCGAGTTTGCATCATCAAAGGGAGGTTGTGGCCACCAACAACCCGCCAGTGGGCTGGAGAGGGGTTGGGGTGATTGGGCTGCAGCTCGGACGATGCCAGCTGGGTCCCACTGAGTCTCCCTCGGTGGACGAGGTCTCGAGTGTAGCCGGGCCTGGGTCATCACAAAAAGTGCACTTTTTATTGTAACGTCTCGTTCCACCTTTTGTGGATCGCAACACCACTAGGCATTACGCAGACCGTTACCGGGCTGCAGCCCAAGCACCCCAACCCCTCTCCTGCCCATAGGAGGGTTGTTGGTGGCCACAACCTCCCTTTAATGAGCGAACTCGACAGTTAAGTTGGGTCGTATGGGGACTTCCCAGGAGGTCACCCATCCCAGTACTACTCTCGCCCAAGCACGCTTAACTATGGAGTTCCTTCACTACTCATCACCAATTGAGCTGATTGTAACGACCCTAGCCGATCCAACATGATAGTGTCACGGCTCCGCTCTAGGCGATGCTACCGGGTTGCAGCCTAAGCACCCCAACCCCTCTCCAGCCCACTGGCGGGTTGTTGGTGGCCACAACCTCCCTTTGATGAGGCAAACTCGATAGTCAAGCGCGCACCACGGGGACTTCCCAGGAGGTGACCCATCCCAGAACTACTCCAGCCCGAAAAGAACTTCATAGTTAAGCGTGCTCGGGCTGGAGTAGTTCTGGGATGGGTGACCTCCTGGGAAGTCCCCGTGGTGCGCGCTTGACTATCGAGTTTGCCTCATCAAAGGGAGGTTGTAGTCACCAATAACCCGCCAGTGGGTAGAGAGGGGTTGGAGTGCTTGGGATGCAGCCCGGTAGCGTTGCCTAGAGCGGAGCCGTGACACTGTCACTTTGGATTGGCTAGGGTCATTACAATAAAAAGTGCACTTTTATTGTAATGTCCCGTTCCACCTTTCGTGGATCACAACACCACTAGGCCTTACGCGGACCGTTACCGGGCTGCAGGCCAAACACCCAACCCCTCTACAGCCCACAGGCGGGTTGTTGGTGGCCACAATCTCCCTTTGATGAGCGAAACTTGATAGCTCAATTGTTGATGAGAAGTGAAGAAACTCCATAGTTAAGTGTGCTCGAGCTAGAGTAGTACTGGGATGGGTGACCTCCTGGAAAGTCTCCGTGGTGCGTGCTTGACTATCGAGTTTCGCTCATCAAAGGAAGGTTGTGACCACCAACAACTCGTCTGTGGGCTGGAGATGGGTTGGGGTGCTTGGGCTGCAGCCCGGTAACGGTCCGCGTAAGGCCTAGTGGTGTTGTGATCCACGAAAGGTGGAACAGGACATTACAGTATCACTCTAATTACATGTAGGTGAAAAAGAAACACGATGTTGCTTGTCAAAAGTGTATTATTCACAAGAAAACTCATACGAGGAGACACTAGGAAGAGCTTTCTTTAGAATCGGGAGAAGAGAATGACCAAGACAACGATGACAATTGACGGAGGGGACTACAGAGAGGATGGTAGGGGGAACATCCAAGAGATAAAGCTCATTTGACAGCCGTCCTTTACCAATGATATTCCCTGTTCGACGATCTTGCACAACAAAAGACAAAGGAGAGAAGATTAGATAGTAATTAAGGTCCTGAACAAACCTACTATCATTGAGTAGATTGAAGGGTGATCTCGGAACATGAAGGACCGAGGACAGGGAGAAAATATGAGTGAGACACAAGTCAACAACTCCAGAAACCAGAGTTGTATCGACATCTGCCATAGTGATGAACTTGGGATAATCATAATGCATGTACTAAGGTGGTTTCTGGGAGATAATATGGTGAGTAGCACCAGAGTTCACGATCTAGTGAGAGCTATAAGAGAGACAGGATATACCTTCGGTGGAGAAAGAAACAACCAAGACAGATGAGCGATTAACAATGCCTTAGAGCTGCTGAAGTTGTAGGCGAAGGTCGTTGATATCTTGCTAGGCAGATGAGCATGACTCGGTTGGAGTAGAGTGTGGGTGATGAGGAGCAGCAACAGTTGTAACAGTAAGATGAGTAGACAGTCCATGCTTGCGGAAGTAGGTGGCTTCAAGACGACCATCCCGACCATAATGGGTACACTTTAAAGTGGAGCGCCCCGCACGTCCTCGAACTCCAAACGTGAAGCGACCTCCCCGATTAGAAGAGCCACGAGCTAGAGGAGCATGAGTAGGTAAGAGGAGCTACTGGAGCAGAGCCGAAGAGAAGCTTGGAGGAACCTCTAATGACGGTGTAACCTTGAGCAGCATGAAGTAAACATCAGATAAAGAACGCATAGTGGAAGAGGAAAGAATCTGAGCCCTAAATCTGTGAAGATGATTGTGAACACGGGCCATCATCATATCGATCCCCAAAGCTTCCTTCCGTGACCGTTGAGTTGCAAGATCTGTGGAGGGGGGCTGATGTTGTATCCATGCTTCTACCATAGTTTTAGCCTTCACAACAAATGAAGTCAAGTCACTCGTGGCTCCAGGGTCTAGTGAATAAAGGACATAAATTATGTCAAAAAGTGTTGTAAGTTGTTCTTGCCATAGTAGAGAAAATGCAACTCATCCCACATTTCCTTATCAGTTTCATAATATATGGGCATTCAGTATACTCTGCGTCCATAGAATTAAGCATCATGGATTGGACCCGACCGTCATCACGGAGCCAATCATCGGTAGGGTCAGCAGGTTGGGGCCTGAGTAAGATGATGAAGAAGACCCTTGGTCTGTAGAACATGACGGATCGAATGTACCCATTCGACAAAGTTGGTCTTCCCACTGAGAGAGATGGTGGTTATGCGAAGCTCATCATGAACTTCAGAAGGCAGGACATCAACACGTGCAAGAAGGGAGGGATCTGCTGTAGAGGACATGACAGCTAGAAAAGAACAGTCGGGCGGCTAGAAGTCGGCCTTGGCGGATAGAAGCAGGCACACCACATACAAGAGTAGGCAGAGAGGAAAGCGGCTAAGGAAGACTATAACAGACTAGCTGACATAAGATAGGCTGCGACTAGCACGATGACAAGAGAGCAAAGGTCGCCGGAAGCAGAGGTTGCTGCTAGCAATAAGGCATGCTGCTAGCCAATGAGGCTGTTGTGAGTAGAGAGCGAAGAGCAAACAGCGGTTAGAAAGAGAACCCGTAGTTTAGAAAGCCGAGAGCAGACTAACGATTAGAAAGACACAAGCTGTAGAGAAGAGGAAGTCGCAAAAGCGAGGGACCCACTGGTCATGAGATTATAAAAACAGGGGAACGGAGAAGAGAGGTGGATGCCACGAAAAGGAGAAGGAAGCGGCTAAGAAGAGAGAATGCCATAACCCGGAGCGATTAGAAGGGAGAAGAACTGGCGGGCGGGAAAAAGGAGTCCGCAAAGGAGCAGATAGACTGGCAGTCTGAGGAGAGACCGCATGAGGTAAGGATTGAGGTGGAACCATGAAAGAAGGGGGATGCGGATAGAAGAGATAGTCCGCAGAAGCAGGAGCCAGGAAGACTTATGGTTAGAAGAAGTCTAACCGCCTCGAGCACAGCGTGGAGTATAAGTTGGAACCTCTCTCTGATACCATATATGTAGAGAAAGACGCAAGAAAGAGAAAATAACCCAGAATTTTATTATATCTTTAAATACAAAATACATACTGTACAACCCGTATTCGTCGAGAGTGGGTCCTACCACAGCCAGGTCAGCAGAAGTCAATGTCAACAAGTCAAGACAAGAGTCAAAGTCAGCGTACAAGAACGTGGAAGGCCTGAGAGAGTATAGGCGAGCTCCCCTCGCATACTCTCCCGGTAGGCGACTAGGCGAGATACTTGCCCAGCACGTGCGAGTTCCTCTGGAAGTCGGCTAGTCGCCTGGGGTGGGGTATAAATATGACCCCCCCCCCCTCCTTGGGTTTGCCTATAAATAGGACCCCAGGGGTACGAGGCGAGGCACTTGAAATCCGCTGTAGGATACTCGCGAGCTTCATTTCTGAGATACTAGCCAGGTCTTTGGATTCCTCTTCCTTAGAGATCAAATCCCGACCTTGCTACTTCGTCACTAGCTAGTCTCCCTCGTACCCAGTTCGACCATCTTTGGTTGAGAAGGTGCTTCTCATTTTGAGCATTCGGGTACTTGGTGGGTGCTTCCTGCCACAACATTTGGGGTCCTGTTTGACCTGATTCTTCATCCTAGTCACCCCAACAGTCTGATCTAACCTCTGAGCCGGTAACCTTAGGCGGCTTTGGTCTGAATTTGAGGTTGGGAATTTTCCTGCCTTCAACACTTGGTGCGGTGAGCGTGGATCGCAGCCAAGGAGGACAGTTTAGTGGTTGAGTGAGATGGCCAATCGTGGCGAGCATGGAGAGCTGGTCGGCAACTCGGCAGGAGGGGATGCCGCGCGAGATGGCAAGTTTATGACGGTTGCCGCATTTGAAGAGTTTGCAAGGAGGATCGGGCAGACCATTCTCGTCGGGTTTGCTCATCGCCCGGATGTCACAGCGATCTCTCCCCGTCGCGTGACACTGGTGGAGGAAGAAGCACCGCCAAGGCGAGCAGGGAAGGAGCCCGCTTGGGCGAGATAGGAGTGGCCGATGCAGTCGCGATATCATCTGGTCGGCAGTTAAGGGGTCCGCTTTCGGGATCTGATGTCACCAGCGAGATACAGAGATACTCGGCACTATAGCGAGTATGACGTCTCCAGCGAGAATGAAACTCATCACCGCCATGGAGGGAGGAGCCCCTTCTATGACGAGATCCTCGCTACCCCAGTTCCTGAAGGGTTCAGAGAGCCTGTCCTCACTTACTACTCCGGCGGAGACGACCATGTCAGACATCTTCAGTGATTCGAAGATGTCGTCTCCATCCGCAACATGTCTGACGCCTTCAAATGTCGGTTCTTCTCCATCACCCTCAAAGGCAATGCCAGAGACTGGTTCCATCAACTGCCATCATGGTCTGTGTACTGTTTCTCCGATCTGCGTCGGGGCCTCATGGCAAGGTTCGCGACATCGAAGAAGAGAAAGAAGGAGGCGACGACTCTCTTCAAGGTTACGCAGGGGCAGCACGAGAGCTTGGGCCACTATGTAGACCGTTTCTAGGAGGTGATCTTGGAGGTAGAGGAGGTGGACAGCTTTACACTGATGGTGGCCTTGAAGTTCGGGCTGAAGCAAGGTTTGTTCAACATGGAGATGGGGTCTAACCCCCCGAGATCTTTTGAAGAGATGATAAAGAGGGCGAACACTTTTGTTCGTGGAGAGGAGAATGAACAAGGAATTCTTGGCGAGGCTGGATGGAGACGAATCGAAGGAGAGGGGAAGAGCAGGACCTTTGGGGTCGAAGGCGAGGAGGACGTCAGAGAGGCAGGAGAGGAGGAAGGAAGAGCCGAGGATAGAAGAGAGAAGGACGAGAGAAGAGCCCAGGACTGTTGAGGAGAGGAGGCAGGAGAGGCCTCGAAGGCAAGAAGAGAGGAGGCCGACGGAGGCCAGGGGAAGAAGAGGGGAAGAAAGACGATTCCAATATCCCGAGAATCGTCCCCAGTGGAGACCACCAGCAAGGCAACATTTCCAGGAAGAGAGGAGAAACGGTAATCGGCAAGAGGGAGGTCGAGGAGGAGGAAGAAGGGAGACGATGGCTATCGCTCGCCAAGACAACAAGCGGCGCCGGAGGGAGCAGCGGGCGATGCGTCGGGAGGCAGAGATTTCCCTCTACTGCGATATTCATCGAGTAGAAGGTCACGAGACCTTGGCTTGCCCAGAGTTCTAGGAAGCAAGGAGGAGGTTGGAAGCAGGAGCAGCAGATAGAGAGCAGCAGAGGCAGGAGGCCCCGGTGGGGCAGGTTGCATTCCAAGCTCCAGCGAGGAGAAGGAATGAAGATCGAGTCGACCTGGGAGGTCGTGGAGAAGTGATACATGGCCCGGGAGGCGGGCATGTAGGGGTGATCAACGGAGGGGCCGGACTCGGAGCTTCCCGCAAGGGGAGTCTCCACCAGATCTATCAGAAGAACGTCGCCTCGACGTTGCAGAACCCGCCACCGTTGGAAGAGATCACCTTCTCGGAGGAGGACATGTTGGGGAATGAGAACCCCTTCCATGATGCCTTGGTGATTCGAGCTGCCATCGAATACTTCACCATCGACCGAATCCTCGCGGATAACGAGAGCTCGGTGAATGTCATTTTCAAGAGAACCTTCGTCGGGCTTCAGGTGGAAGCATCCCGGGTCCAGGCTGCAGATGGACCTCTCTTTGGCTTCTCAGGAGAGAAGAAAGAGGTGGAGGGAGCGGTGGAGCTTCTGGTTATGCTCGGAGGGACATCGATCCGATGCCGCTTCATCATCGTCGACGCACAAAGCGGATACAACGCCATCTTCGGGCGGCCCCTCATCAACTATTTCAAGTCTGTTCCGTCGTCGTATCACCAGTGCTTGAATTACTGCTGCAGAGATGTCCAGGTCAGGATCAGGGGGATCCCAAGGCCTCCAGGGAGTGCTATCTGAATGTTGTCAGCACCATCAGCTGGATGGGTGATGCGGAGAAGCTGGAGGAGCTGCTGGAGAAGGTGAAAGGGTTATGTGCCGCGAAAGAGGTGGAGGAAGTGGAAGTGATCTCTCAGGGAGGAGAGTCGGGACTGCTGAAGGTTGGAGGATCCCTGCCGCTGGAAGGGAAGATAGAGATGTTCGCCTGCCTACAGGATAATGTCGACGTCTTCGCATGGAGCGCCGCCGAGATGCCAGGGGTCGACGCCGATGTTGTCTGTCATCGCCTCAAACTAGATCCCGCGGTGGCTCCTGTTCGTCAGAAGTAGAGGAAGAGTGCCGCCATGCTGGCTGGGCCGATCAGGGAGGAAGTAGAGAAGCTGTTGGAGGCAGGTTTTGTCTCGGAGATCCAGTATCCAGGCTGGGTCTCCAATATTGTAATGGTGAAAAAGCCAGGAGGGGGTTGACGTCTATGTATTGACTTTTCCATGTTGAATAAATCTTGCCCGAAGGATTGCTACCTCTTGCCTCAAATCGACGCGCTTGTTGATTCCGCCGTCGGGTTTCCTGTGATGAGTTTTCTTGATGCTTTTTCAGGGTATCACTAGATCCTGATGCATCCTCCCGACTGCCGCGACGTCTCCTTCATAACTAGCGATAGCTGTTATAGCTACAAGATGATGCCCTTCGGGCTCAAGAATGCAGGCACGACTTACCAGAGAATGATGAGTCAAATCTTCAAAGGGCAGAATGGGTAGAACTTAGAAGTCTATGTGGATGATCTTCTCATCAAGAGCAAAAATGTTGCGGAGCACATAACAGATCTGGTGGAGACTTTCGCTATCCTGAGGAAGTACAAGATGCGACTCAACCCGGCCAAGTGCGTCTTCGGTGCAGGAAGAGGGAAGTTTTTAGGTCACCTCCTCACTCCCAGGGGGTGGAACCTAATCTCGACAAAGTAAAGGTCATTCTGGAGATGACATCCCCCGAGAGATCCAAAGGAGGTTCAAAGGTTGATGGGAAGGCTGGCAGGCCTTAGCCGCTTCTTGTCCAAGGCAGGGGAGAAGTGCTCTCCATTCTTCAAGACCCTTTGGGGGAATCATAAGTTTGAATGGACCACGTAGTGTGAGGAGGCTTTTTGGAAAGCTCAAGCAACAACTAACCCAAGCTCCTCTCCTTCAAGGCCCGCGGGGTAACGAAGATCTCTTTCTCTATTTGGGAGTCGGAGCAGAGGCAGTTAGCTCGGTGTTGGTCCGAGAGGAAGGCAAGAGGCAGCTCCATGTCTACTATGTGAGTAGAGTGTTGCGGCAGGCGGAAACGAGATATCCTATCTTGGAGAAGTTGGTGTTTGCTTTGGTGGTTTCAGCTTGGAGGCTTTGTCCATATTTTCAGGCTCACTCCATCAGGGTCGTCTCTGATCACCCTCTACATAGTATCCAGGATGGAGTGGAGCACTCTGGCAGGTTGGCAAAGTGGGCGGTGGATCTTAGAAAGTTTGATATCTCTTACTCTCCAAGGGTAGCGATCAAGGCGCAAGCAATTATTCCGTGGGAGACGGAGTCGTTCTAGTGAGCCCTCAGGGAACCAGGATCGAGCAAGCAGTCGAGATCCTCTTCCCCGTTACGAATAATCAGGCGGAGTACGAAGCTATGGTGGCTTGCTTACATCTCGCCAAGGAGTTGGCAATTCGAGATATCAGGGCCTTCACCGACTCGATGGTAGTTGCGTCCCAGATCAAAGGCGAGTTCGAGGTGAATGATCAAATCATACAGAGATACTTAGTCAAAGTGAAAGGTCTGATCGGGGGGTTTCAATCTTTCTTCATCGAGCATGTACCCCAAGAAGAGAATTCAGAAGCCGACTACCTTGCCAAGTACGGCCCCTGTGCTGGGGGGACCGTGATTGAACTGATCTGACCATCCATCGAAGAAGGAGAGATGATGGAGATCGAGTAGAGGACATCCTGGAGGGACCGGTTTATTTCCTTTTTTACAACAGGATAGGTTCCTGCCAGCAAGGGAGACCAGAGGAAGTTCCGTTACAAAGCAGCATATTACCTACTACAAGAAGGAGAGCTCTATTGCAAAACCATCTCAGGCCCTCTGGCTCGGTGTCTGTCAGAAGTTGAAGTCCCTCGTGTTCTGGAGGAGATTCACTCGGGAGAGTGTGGCAGCCACTCAGGGACTCGCACTCTTGAGCAAAGAATTCTAAGGCACGGGTATTTCTGCCCACCATGTAACGCCCCTAGCCGATCCAACGTGACAGCGTCACGGCTCCGCTCTAGGCGACGCTACCGGGCTGCAGCCCAAGCACCCCAACCCCTCTCCCTCCACAGGCGGGTTGTTGGTGGCCATAGCCTCCCTTTGATGAGGCAAACTCGATAGTCAAGCCCGCACTACGGGGACTTCCCAGGAGGTCACCCATCCCAGTACTACTCCAGCCCGAGCACGCTTAACTATGGAGTTCTTTCAACTCTCATCACCAATTGAGCTGCAGCTCAATTGGTGATGAGAGTTGAAAGAACTTCATAGTTAAGCGTGCTCGGGCTGGAGTAGTACTGGGATGGGTGACCTCCTAGGAAGTCCCCGTAGTGCGGGCTTGACTATCGAGTTTGCCTCATCAAAGGGAGGCTATGGCCACCAACAACCCGCCTGTGGAGGGAGAGGGGTTGGGGTGCTTGGGCTGCAGCCCGGTAGCGTCGCCTAGAGCGGAGCCGTGACGCTGTCACTTTGGATCGGCTAGGGGCGTTACAATAAAAGTGCACTTTTATTGTAACGTCCCCGCGCCCCAGCGTGTACTCTAATTTCCACCTGGTCCGGTTCCGGTTACCGGGCTGCAGCCCAAGCACCCCAACCCCTCTCCATCCACAGGCGGGTTGTTGGTGGCCACAGCCTCACTTTGATGAGGTAAACTCGATAATCAAGCCCGCACTACGGGGACTTCCCAGGAGGTCACCCATCCCAGTACTACTCCAGCCCGAGCACGCTTAACTATGGAGTTCTTTCAACTCTCATCACCAATTGAGCTGTTGGACCCACCGTTATATGTCATGTGACAGGTGGGGGCGTTACAAAGTGGTATCAAAGCCAGGTTTAGATTGTTTGGGAGGAGAGAACATCATTGAACTCATGAATGTCCACGAGGAATGTATGGCATGCACATGATGTGCGTGAGTGTGTAGTCAATGTAGCAGTACCGTTATGCTTTGACGTATTAATGGTGTTCTGTACATTGATAGGTGGCGAGGGATGGAGCTGGGCCGTCTGAGCCCCAGCGGTCTGATGAGAGTGCAGCACCCGTTGGAGAGCCTATGCCTCCCTCGGCAGAAGCCATACGGGTGGTGACGGAGACAGTGCTTGCCGTGTTACACGCACAGCCGACTGGACAGGCAAGGCCTGGTGCAAGGCAAGAGCATGCTGCAGTGGTGGTGGAAGCGCAAGTAAGTGACGACTCATTGACACGTTTTATGCACTTTCATCCACCGACGTTTGGTGGAGCGCTTTCACCAACGCAGGCAGAAGATTGGTTGGCAAGGGTAAAAAGGATCCTAACCGCAATCAGGACGGTCGAGGAGCAGAAAGTGACGTTGGCCACTTTTCTGTTGGAAGGAGATGCGAGATTGTGGTGGGATGAAATTGAAGTGCATCACTTGGCAGGTCGAGGTTTAACGGAGGTTTCCATGGATGAATTCTCCCACATATTTTTAGTCAAGTATGTGCCAGTGTCGCAGAGGATTGCGATGGAAAATGAGTTTCTCCATTTGGTGCAGGGTGAGCGAGATATTGATACCTACCTGCATGAGTTTACGAGATTGGGGAGATATGCGGGATATGAAGCAAGTATACGCGAATAAGAGACTGGCAGCGGAAAAGGCAGAATCGAAAGTGCCGCAGTCGGATCAATCAGAGTTCAGACGACGAGAGAAGAAAAGATTTAGGCCTACGGAATCAACGCCGTCGACTGTTTCTTCGGGGGCTACTTATGGGCCAGGACGGATTGATACGCGTATATGCTATAAATGTGGGCAGCAAGGACATATAGCAAAATTCTGTCGGAACGCCCCACCAGGGAGTGAGAAAAAGACAGGTGCGTCCTATGAAGAAAAGGGTAAAGAAGTGGCCGAGTCATCTGCACCCCGGAAGCAACCTCGCTTTCATGCGATGGAAGTGCAAGAGTCGCAAAGCTCAGTTGGTGAAATTCAGCCTCGGGTGTCTAATTTGTCTCTTAACCGAGAATTCCAAAATCGGGAGGCTGAGCGGAGGTGACTCATGCATTAACTCCCTTGAATGCTATGACTGAATAGTCCCATTACTGTGTATGTCCACTATGTTTATATCTATAGTTGTGAAGCATAACAGCTGGTGTACATATTGATAAAAGCTTGGTGCACTTGTGATTGTGCGGAGATAAATAAATCATGTTGTTTTGTTTTGAGGTCTTCTGTGGCTGAATGTGCACAAGTGGAAGATAGGGATGTCTGTTTATGTTGTCTGTTTGTTAGTTTGTGCGGGGCTTGGGGTGTAAGATTTTATGATGTTGAGGCTGATTGGAGTCCAATTTCAAGGACAAAATTATTTGAAGGAGGGGAGGCTTGTAACACCCCGAAGTTCTGGGTCAATTTGGGCCAAGTTGTGTTCAGGCATGGGTGACACGGCCTGGGACACGGGCGTGTCCCAGGGCGTGTCAGGCCTGGGTTGTGTCGAGTCGTGAAGTCGACGAAATTTGGAGTCGACACAGCGGACACGGCCTGCGACACGGGCGTGTCGCAGGGCGTGTCAGGGCCGTGTCGACGATCGGCCTTGATGTCGACGAATTTTGCTCGACGATCGTCGAGTGTCGAGTGTCGAGTGAGGACACGGCCTGTGACACGGGCGTGTCACAGGGCGTGTCAGTGGTCGTCGAACTCAGCTCGACGTCTTGAGCTAGGGCGTGTTTGCGGGACACGGGTGTGTCCAGGTGCACACGGCCAGGAACACGGGCGTGTGCCAGGCCGTGTGAAGTCTCGGGTTGTTTTGCGATTATTTTCGTTGAGCCACACGGCCTCCGACACGGGCGTGTCTGAGGGCGTGTCGGGGACACGGCATGTGACACGGGCGTGTCACACGGCCGTGTATTGGCTGGATTGAGTCGGTTGTCTGCCGCTTAGGGGGACACGGCCTGTGACACGGGCGTGTCACAGGGCGTGTCAGGCCGTGTTCAAGCTTTTCTGGCCAAATCTGAGCCGTTTGTTTCCCTCTTCCTGGATCCAGTGGTTGGGCTCTGTCCAGGTAGTGTGAAGGCCGAGAAAAAAGGGATTTATCCCTCTTTTCCTCTTCTTCTTCTTCTTCATCTTATTCCAAAGAGGGAGGAAGAAAGGCCTAAGGCAAGAGGGAAGGGAGGAGTCTACCAGCTGCTGTAGGTGCTGCGGAGTGCGGAGCGAAGATCCGAGAGCGGATTCGTGAAGGCAGAGCCGAGGCGGTGATTTCCATCTGGCTACTTCATGGCACCGAAGCGATCTTCAAGGGTAACGATCTCCTTCTTGGACATCGAAGTCCTTCTTTTATGCATGTGCTTGGAATCCTCCACCAAGAGGTGGATTTGCGGAAGTGATTCCTTTGGTGAGTCTGCATTTAGAGCCGGAAATTATGGAGTACGGCATATACATGCTGTGTGAAGCCCATCTGGACCGGTAGTCTGGATTGGTGATGTTCATGGGTAAACCGGAGAAGACTCCGTGGATTTGCTGAGGTGCAAATGGATTTCTGATGTGATGATTGTATGGATGTGATGCTGAATGTGAGGAGGCTTTGGCAAAGCTCCTGGTTATGATATGATCAATTGGTAGCACGCCTAGGGAGCTCGAGATAAACCCGGCCTGTTACACCACTAAGGTGGGTTGATCTAGTTAGGTAGGGATCGATTGGTGGCAATGCTTGGGGAGCCGAGTTAAACCCGGCTTGCTGCACCACATGGTGTGGGTCGATCGGAATAGGAGGGGGGTCGATGGGTAGACATGCCTGGGGAGCTTGGATAAACCCGGTGTGCTACACCACATGGTGTGGGTCGATCTGCTCTGGTTGTTATGCTGTGAGGTTGTACCTCTGAGTGGTTTGGGCGGGATGTCGCCAGCTTGCGAGACTGGTGGACTAGGGTCGGTCAACCATCAAGTTAAAACCTCGGATCGGCGGTGTATGACTGGTGGATTCCGGTACGCCAAGAAGGTGCCCTGAGTGCACGGAACGTCTGGTGGATTCCAGCGTTTGTGATGTCATGTGTTTGCTAGCGGGATAAAGAGAATGAGATATGCTTGATGATACTTGATGATAGATGATAGCACTGTATACAGGGAAGGAACCACTACCCCGGGCAGGGGGTAGGGTCGTTATAATGGGTCAGCCAAATGCTGACCGTTACTTTGTTTTTGGTGTTGGTTTGGATGTCTACTTGCAGGTGCTGTGGCTTGAAATGAATAAGCGGAATGGCTAGCTTGCTGCTATAGGCCCTTGAAGGTCATGCGAAGGGTTGTGTTTGGATTTCATGTGTGGCCGGCCTGCGTGCCGATGTACGAAATTATTGATGTGTCAAAGAGGAACTTGTAAGGCCATAAGGCCAGGGAGTGTGGGTTGTATACATTCCTGGTGTTGTTATATATAAATGTGATCTTTATATATTGGTGGACATTCTGGATTGAGTTCATGCTAACATAAAAATGCTGCGCTAGAATGGAATGAGTTAAGGATACGCGTCGAGTTTGATTCCCACAAGTAATTTCTTCGCTTGTCTGTGATATATGGCGTGGGGCCCCGGCCGGACCCACCGTTATATGTCATGTGACAGGTGGGGGCGTTACACACCATTCGGAAAGATGCGGAAGCCTTCTCCAAAAAATGTCTCCAATGTCAGCTCTTCGCGCCTCTTCAACTACAGTCAGCCCATCATCTGCGCTCGATCACAGCTCCGTGGCCCTTCGCCATCTGGGGGATGGACTTGATCGACCCTTTTCCCTATGCCGGTGGATAAAGGAAGTTCGTGTCTGTCATGATCGATTACTTCTCCAAATGGATCGAGGCAAAGGCTCTGGCCAAGACCACGTCGCAAGTTGTAAAGAATTTTATTTGGGGAGAGATTGCATGTAGGTTCGGGATTCCTCTTGCCATCATTACTGACAATGGGCCACAGTTCGCCAGCTTGGAGTTAGAGGACTTCTGCAAGCAGATAGGGACGGATTTTTGATTCGCCTCTGTGCATCATCCTTGGAGCAACGGATAAGTGGAAGTCGTCAATATGTTGATCATCAACCTCCTAAAGAAGAAAGTCACAAACTTGAAAGGCAATTGGGCAGAGCAGCTCCCCTTGGTCCTTTGGGCTCTGAGGACAACTCCAAACTCGGCCATAGGGGAAACTCCCTTCAAGTTGTCCCACGGGTCTGAGGCACTCATCCCAGTGGAGTTTAAGGTTCGGAGCCCGAGAGTCATAGCAGCTGGAGATGGCAGCGAAGAATGGCGCGTGGAGAATGAAGACGCCCAAAGGGTCTCGCTGGATTTCGTTGAAGAGCTCTGTGACTTGGCATCCATCCGCCAAGAGGAGATCAAGCGGCACATGGCAAAGCACTTCGACAAGAATGTATGCCTAAAGCATTTCCTCGCAGGAGATCTAGTCATGAAGAAGGTGGACGCCGCGGGAAGAGGGGCAACGGTTGACATGCTGCATCCTAATTGGGAAGGTCCCTTCATCGTCCAAGAAGCCTTGGCCACCGGAGCCTATTATCTCCAGGATTAGGTTGGAGAGCAACTGTGAGGTACTTGGAGCGGGGATGACCTGAAAAGGTTCTATCCCTAGCGGTTAGAGATGTATTTCATTTGTACCTGTTTTTCATACATATATACAGATAGTGGCAACTGTTTGGCTTCTCTTTATGCTTTTTCATCTCAAGATTTCTGAGGCCTTAAGGTTCTGCTCCGAGATCAATCCGAGAAATCGGTTGTCGACCCGTTCCTCCTAGATAGCCCAGTGCGGACGATGGGACGATGCCTCGGGATATAAGCGCCCTTGTAAGACCGGACCCCTGCATTGTCGGCCGAGATCAGCTCCCCCCTTGCATGTCGGCCTAGCTACCCCCGATTGCATCTCTCCTCCGACTGGAGGAACTAGTAAGAACAGGTTTAGACTCCAACCTCTTAGATTCTAGGAAGGGTCAACCTTTTCGAGCTCTCATTTGGACAGCAGCCCCATTGTTTTCAAAGGCAGGATAACCAGCCAAAGGGCAAAGATAGGCCCAAGGGAATATGTTAGTCGCGAGTGAGTCCTGGAGGACCCTCGGAAAAACATTACCCCTCGCTCGTGCATGTATGCTCGTAGTCGGGTGACAGAGCTGAATTGATCAATGGTCGGATTGGGAAACGTGCCTCCGACTTGTTCCTCCAAGATAGCCTAGTGCGGACGATGGGACGATGCCTCGAGATATAAGCGCCCTTGTAAGACCGGACCCCTGCATTGATGGCCGAGATCAGCTCCCCCTTGCATGTCGGCTTAGCTACCCCCGACTGCATCTCTCCTCCGGCTAGAGAAACTATCAGGAACAGGGTTGGACGCCAACCTCTCAACTCGACGGCGTCGAGATCATCGTTCGCTTTATAATTCCTTTGTTCTCAAAGATATTGGTGCACTTGATTCATTTTCAATCTCTTGAAGCAGCAGGAAAGATGACTCTGGCAATATTTCAAGTCCTCGAGTGGTAGTGTCGCAGTAAGTCCAAGTCCCTGCACGAGCTCCTCTCCTGCATATTGTCCAAGGACCTCCTCGAGTGAGATCAAGTTTCTCGTTGGAGTGATTTCATAGTCCGAGATCTCTGTACGAGTTCCTCTCCTGCAGACCGACTACTTGCCTCCCCGAGTCGACCTACACCACTCTAGTTGAGCAAGGCTCCTGAGAGCTGTCGACTCCAACATTCGAGTCCTCAAGTGGCAATGTCGTTGTAAGTCCAAGTCCCTGCACGAGTTGCATATTGGCCAAGGACCTCCTCGAGTGAGATCAAGTTCCTCGTTGGAGTGATGTCATAGTTCGAGATCTCTGTACGAGCTCCTCTCCTGCAGACCGACTACTTGCCTCCCCGAGTCGACCTACACCACTCTAGTTGAGCAAGGCTCTTGAGAGCTGTCGACTCCAACATTCGAGTCCTTGAGTGGCAATGTCGCTGTAAGTTCAAGTCCTTGCACGAGTTGCATATTGGCCAAGGACCTCCTCGAGTGAGATCAAGTTCCTCGTTGGAGTGATGTTGTAGTCCGAGATCTTTTTACGAGCTCCTCTCATGCAGACCAACTACTTGCCTCCCTGAGTCGACCTACACCACTCTAGTTGAGCAAGGCTCCTGAGAGCTATCGACTCCAACATTCGAGTCCTCGAGTGGCAATGTCGTCGTAAGTCCAACTCCCTGCACGAGTTGCATATTGGCCAAGGACCTCCTCGAGTGAGATCAAGTTCCTCGTTGGAGTGATGTCGTAGTCCGAGATCTCTGTACGAGCTCCACTCCTGCTGATCGACTACACTACAAGAAAAATCCTTATTAGCTAGGGGAAGAATCCCTTGCTAAATCAAAAAATTCGTTGTTAATTTATATTAGCAAGGAATTTAGCAACAAATAACCTTCCTTTCTATATTGAGCCTAGTTAAATTTAGCAAGGATGTTTTTCGTTGTTGTTTTGCAAGGATATTTTAGCAACGAATATATTGCTTGCTAATTTAGCAATGGATAATACCTACAAAAATTTCGTTGCTAATCACCATCAAATAATTTTGATCATAATATTACCGAGCATTAAAATTGTTGCAAATTTTGATGCTAATAAATGTCAAATCAAAGAAATAAATATATTTATAATACATTATTTCATGAATAAATTGATGATGAATCATTTTTTTAAAATAATTAATAATAAAAATATTTGGTGTCAATTTTATTTTAATAATAACACTATATATCACAAATAATTTTTAATTAATTTTATTTTAAATTAAGCCAAATTAAAATTTTAATTAATTATAATATACAATACTATTTTGATTAAAGCTATGCTCATAAATTTTTAGTAACATGCACTATAATTAAAAGACACGCAATTGAATATATACGATGCGCGCACACCCAATGTCGAGCTCATATAACCAAATTTTCATATATATTAACAAACTACAGACACACTCAATATCGAGCTCATATAACCAAATTTTCATATATATTAACAAACTTTAATATAACATGAAACTTATTTTCATATATGAACAAACTAATTACATATATATATCATCAATCATTTATATATACATCATCAAACTTTCATACATCATCAAACTTTCATACATCATAATCATCAAACTTTCCAACATCATGATCACCAAAATTTAATATATAACCAAAACATCAATATAACAAAAATAAAGTGATCTAACATAAAATTGAACCCCAAAACTACACAAAAATAAATAAAATCAACAATTATGATTGAGTATTTTGTGGATCTGAAGAATGACGATTTTCAAAAGGTTGACGTTGAGTGGAAGCATGAGCATGACTTTCAACTTGATATTGAGCATGAGGATGTTGACTTGGTACTGAAAAATAACCATGAGAAGTATAATATCCGGGAGCTGCAGCTGAAAAATAGCCAGGACCTGGAGCAGAGAAATGACCTGAAGAATTATATAGTCTTGGAGAAGGAAACTGCCCGGAAGAAAATTGATGACCTTGATAAATACCGTGCATCTCTAGAGTGTAGAAATGGCATTCTTAATAATATTCTGAACAGCTTCATCAACTCTTCATTCAAAATTATTATTCATCTTCATTTGTTGATTCTCTAAATCTTTAAGACGGTCCTTGTACTTGTCATTTTCAACTTGTACGCTATTATTTGAGCTAGTATCAGAAAGAGCCATATTTTCACTATATGAATTACCAAATCCATAACAACGGCCATTTTTTGGACCCCCTGATGCCTCAACCCATAATTCAGGATAATATATGCATGAAGCTTGAGTAGAAAGTAAATAGCTCTGATCAGATTGCTTCTCCTTTAGCTTAGAAGTATAAATCTCCTATAAAATAAATTGAAATATATTTAATAATATCAACACATTATAATTTCTTCAAAAAATAATAAATAAAAAACTTACAAATGCTTTTTTTGATTTATCATCTACAAAAGGCCCTTTCTCTTTATTTGTTCGATGAGTACGACTAAAAACTTTTTCATGAGGCACCGGAATTCCTCCATTATCCCTGGCCTACAGTACAAAAAAAATACTTAACAATTTTGCATGTCATTAAAGAATCATAGCTTTTGAGAGATTGACGATGAGAGTATCAGTATTCAACATCTATGTAAACACACACAAAATCAAGGTCTAATTCTTTAAATGAGAAAGGTAATTACAAGGAAGAACACCCAAACAATGATTGTAAACATAACTCCTGATAGAATTCTCCTTGAGAAAGAGACTAAAGTAAGAGATAATCAGAGCTACTTCATCATAGATGACACTATAATGTAATCAAAAATAAGTAGGATCATTGTAAAGTAACCATGTGCCGGAGTCATGTAGGAGGAGGTACTATCGAACGGAACCCTCACACACAACTTAAAACGGCCAACTGGCTGTAACAGCGCCCAGTTCGCTGTAAAACAGCCAACTGGGCGCTGGATAGCGCCCAGTTCGCTGAAAAACAGCCAACTGGGCGCTTTCCAGCGCCCAGTTCGCTGAAAAACATCCAACTGGGCGATGTCCAGAGCCCAGTTACGCAAAAAAAAAACCAACTGGGCGTTGTCCAGCACCCAGATCGCTGTGAAACAACGAACTGGGCGATGGACAGCGCCGAGATCGTTGTAAAACAGCCAACTGGGCGCTGTCCAGCGCCCAGATCGCTGTAAAACAGCCAACTGGGCGCTGTCCAGCGCCCAGATCGTTGTAAAACAGCCAACTGGGCGCTGTCCAGCGCCCAGATCGCTGTAAAACAGCGAACTGGGCGATGGACAGCGCCCAGTTTGCTGTAAAACAGCCAACTGGGCGTTGTCCAGCGCCTAGATCGCTGAAAAACAGCCAACTGGGCGCTGCCCAGCGCCCAGTTCGCTGAAAAAAACAGTGAACTGGGCGCTGGACAGCGCCCAAATCGCTGAAAAAACAGTGAACTGGGTGCTGGACAGCGCCCAGTAACAGCCAACCGGGCGCTGTCCAGCGCCCCGATCGTTGAAAAATAAAGAACCGGGCGCTGGATAGCGATGGACAACGCCCCGTTCGTTGAATAACAGCGAACCGAGCGCTGTCCAGCGCCCCGTTCGCTGAAAAATAGCGATTCGCTGAAAAACAGCGAACAGGGCGCTGTTCAGCGCTGGTATTCAGCGAACTCGGCGCTGTCCAGCGCCCAGATCGATGTAAAACAGCCAACTGGGCGCTTTCCAACGCCCAGATCGCTGCAAAAACAGCCAACTGGGCGCTGTCCAGCGCCCATATCGCTGCAAAAACATCCAACTGGGCGCTGTCCAGCGCCCAGTTCGCTGCAAAAACAGCCAACTGGGCGCTGAAAAGCGCCCAGTTCGCTGAAAAGCAGCGAACCGGGCGCTAGACATCATCCAGTTTGCTATAAAACGGCCAACCGGGCGCTGTCCAGCGCCCAGTGATCATCAAATAGATCAATGTCCTCATAAGTTTTCTTTAAAATTATGGATCATCAAATATACCAATGGGTAAGTAGGTGTTATTGGGTTGGATCATCAAATAATCTAAATGGACAAATAAAATAAAATGACAACAGTAATAGTGATCACTCAGAGCACGCCATCAACAAAAGTAAAGTAAGACGGTGACATACATTTCACGAAATCATATATAGTAATTGTGGAGCATATAGTCCAACAACGTGAAATTCATGTAGTTTTGTTCACTTAATATAAATCTTAAGTCATCCTTGTACCAATTGGTTTCGGGTTATACACAGATTCTTAAATGGTATTAAAGCAAGTCAGGCCCTACAACTCACTTCCATATCAACCAATTAAAAAGTAAATCTGTGTTAGATGAAAAGGACAGTACACAAAATGGTGTGTTGAGAATATAGTCCTCACATAGAAATTTTTAATATGCTTGTTCACTTAGGCTTCGTTTGGCTCGGCATTTTGCCCCCTCCGTTTGGAGCAAACGCCGTCGGACGGCGAGTAAACAAACGGCCGCCGATGGCGTTTGCTCCGTTTGCACCCGCGGCAAGGAGGAAACGGCCCTGATCCGCTCCGTTTCGACCCCCACCTCTCCCCCTCCGGTTCCAAAGTAGTGTTTTGATCCACCGGATGCACCCGCCACCGCCGAACTAAATGTATCCTTAGTATAGATTTTAAGTCCCTCCACTTACAACTAATTTGTTGAGTTGAATTCATAAGTTCTAATAGTAATCATACACTGTGAAATATATTTCCAAAACCTTAAACTAGTTATACATTTTTATGAAATCATTGATTAATGATGATAGGGAACTAGGGAAGAGAATTCGAGAGTAGTTGAGCCAAGCAACTAGAGATTTAGTGTCAAAAAGTAATCACCCCCTTAATTTAAGTGACTCACTTATCTCCTAGACGAGTTTTGTAGCAATGATTCAAGCTATCTCGTTTATTTTTAACTATGTAAACCAACAAAAGATAAGTTTCACCCCGAAGGAGGATCAACAAAGTCCTGCGTATGGCAATTAACCAAGACATGCATCCGGGTATGCAACATATTTTGGTCTGGTTTGAATTTTAGAACCATGAACAATGATCCGGGTGTGGTTTCTTCATTTTATTATCCAGACCAAACCGCAACCGCAACATATAAGTTTCTAGCGGTTTCAAATTTTCTAGACCCGATCTGGACCAAACAACGGCCTATTCAATATTACTAATGTATTATAATAATATATTATTATTATTTTTTCATCATTACCCCAAATAATCCCCCCAAAAAAACTTCTACAACCCCTACTTATTATTCTAATATGAATATGTAATGTCTCATGCTTATGAGTCATCACTTTTCAATGTTCACATTAAAATTCAAACTTAATATCAACATGGGTATGCAACATATTCAAGGAAATCAAACCCGTCTTGATTCCCTAAAGAACTCAAAAGACATTGAGTCATTCTCTGATTCTCGTTTGAAAAACAGCGAACTGGGCGCTGGACAGCGCCCAGATCGCTGATTTTCAGCGAACTGGGCGCGGTAGCGCTTCGCTATCGCTCGCCTTCTCACCCTCGACAGAGTAGTATGAACGGAACACTTCACCAGAGCCCGATCACTTCACTCTCAAGAAAGTAACGAAACCTTTGCGATGCAGCTCAGAAAAGCATTTTCCAATCATCACTCACGCAAAGGATCCATACAATCACCAACCCGGACACAGGAACGTAGACTCGCTTGGATGCTCTTTTTCTAAAGAAAGTTGCGCATTACTCCGAATGGCATCCGGTTGTAGGCATAGACCCAATGCTCCGAAGTCAATGTGGTCTTCACTTCTCCGGCGGTCAGCGGTGGTATCAGGAATAGGCCTTGAAGTTCGACTTAGAGTAAAGAGGGTTGAATCTTCAAAAAGGTCTCAAGGATAAGCTACATAAGCAATGTCTTTCTTTTACTCCCGACTCGATGTGGTAGCATCTCCCTTTGTCATGATCAAGGCTGGTAAGTCCATCGGTCCACAAAGTTGTCCATGTACCAGTAGAAGATTCGGCAGCTACCGCAGCCCCTGCTTCCTCAGGTGGAACTCCGGGTTGAGGAGTTACTCGAAATGCCGCCAAGATATCAGTATCTTCAGTATCTTTGGTTTCATATTCAGGAGTCTAAGAAGTCAATTTGTACTCTTTCACACGGTTTCCTCAGCTCTGAATCCAACACTTGCTTTAGTCTCTGTTTGTGCTCCCTATAACCCATGAATTCAAAATTCTCACAATGACAAGGTCTACTCGACATAGATTAGGCATGAATGAAACTACTTTCTAGAAGAGGAATGCTAGCGACATCCCTTGCTCTAGAAAGACTTTCCCCTCCCACTGCTAGAGCTACGTTTTACTTTATTTACATAGATCTCCTTGCCTTTGAGCTAATCCCTCTTTCATTCTCGCCCTTCCTCAATCAGATTCCCTTTTTTCTTTGTGCATCTTCGGTTGGCTAGTGAAGTTCTTTCGATTGAAGTATCTGTTGCAATCGGTCGAGCTGCTCTGGTAGGGGTCGCATCCTGATCCTGTCCAATATCGCTTCCCTTCTTTGAAATCTAGATCTTCTGTTTAGCGAATCGAAGGAAGCAAGAAAGCAAACAGGAGCTCATACTTAGATCAGAGGATGCTCATCCGCAGCAGAGGCTTTGGGTGGAAGGAATGAATCAAAACACAAAACACAAAAAACACTAGAATTCTGTTTTTCAATAGATTTTCAAAGGGCCTCAAAAACCTGGGAAAATAACAAAAAGCAGAAAAACTAGAACTATGACTTTCTTCCCCTATACGAGAAATAGTGCATATTTAGTCCAAGCAAGATAGTAGGTGAGCATAAGAAATAGGCTCAGGAAGGGAGCATCAGTTTCTCAGTTTAGTTGACTCCGTTGAGTTTTCGTTTAAGCTCTAATTTGGTTTTCTAAGGCGGTGAAATAAGGACTTTGACGTATGTTAGCCTGTCAAGATTGAAGTCTGTTTGAGATAACTCATGGGTCCAAGTAGTTTCCATGGGCAAGCATTTCTACAACCGTCCGGAACTCGAAGATGATTTTCAGCGAACTGGGCGCTGTCCAGCGCCCAGATCGCTGATTTTCAGCGAATGAGTATGCAACACATTCAAGGAAATCAAACCCATCTTGATTCCCTAAAGAACGAAAAAGACATTTTGAGTCCAGTCCCTGATACTACCCAGTAGCCTCAGCCACCACCTATCCCAAACACCCATACTTAGCTTTTACCTTAGCTCACTACTCAACTAGTAGAGGATTCATCAGTTCCTGTTTCTCATTTGAAAAACAGCGAACTGGGCGTTGTGTGCTGTCCAGCTCCCAGTTCGCTGTAAAATAGATAATTCTGACATATAATAAAAAAACTTACCATCCTATGAGCATGATGATGAATGGAAATGGTTCCACTGGTGCTTTTAACTACCCCTTGGCCATCTCTATCGGAGAGTCTATTTTTGTGATTACATTCTTGGAGATCTTTAAATTTACGTGCTTCCCATATGTACCATAATCCTTCAAAAATTTCTCTTCGCATCCACGTCGGTGGAGGAGCAGACCTTGACTTTGCTGCATTTCAGATACGCCTCATTTCCGAAGCCATTGCTCTGCTAAAATAACTTTTCAAAATTTTATATACTTGTTGCTCTGTTAATGAAGCACGCCAAGTATATTTTGCCTACAATTATCAAAAACTTATATTATATGCAAATCATTGTAACAAAAACACTAATAAATAATCAAAATATTTTTACCTTGAATATGTTAAACATATTTTGTTTTGCATCATTTGGAATTACACTAAATATGGGCCAAACTCCATTGAACCAACCTCTCAAACAATTCAACATAAAACGAGGTGCAGAAGTACTAATGAAACTGCAAACATGATATAAAGCAATATAATTAAATAAACTACATTATCAAATGTATGTCTTTTTATAAATGATACATCATAATAAAATAAAATAAAAAAAATTAAAGGGATAATATTACCATTTTCCTGAAATGATGAGTATCTCTCGTCTCTCTTCATCACGCTCAATCTCATCTTTATTATTTGAATTTTTTGGCTTATGTTTTTTTACATCAAGAGGTGTCTCAATATCATGAGGTGAGCAATCATGACAATTCACATCATCAGATGTCTCATGCTCCTCATCTGTATCACAATGCGACTCAGAATTTGTGCTTGATTGATGATTCATATCTTCCATTAAGAGTCTCAAAAAAGTATCATCTCGATTTTTGTTAGATGATAATCTACCTCCGCGTCCTCTAGTCCGCATAGTAACTGCAAATTATATCAATACATTATTAATTTAAACATATTAAAAACACACATTTACAACCAAAGAAAAAAAAATGCATGTACAATAGTAAGTATATATAACCAACACAAGAGGTATATTCTCAAGCTTACACAAGCATAAAAGTTATACAGCATGGATATCATTGAAAGTGATGTCATCTTCTTGCTCCGATGAATCTGCATCATCTGATCCATCATCATCTGATTCTGTTGATCGTTTTTCGAACTCATCAGACTCAAAATTA
Source organism: Platanthera guangdongensis (assembly GCA_039583875.1). NCBI lineage: Eukaryota > Viridiplantae > Streptophyta > Magnoliopsida > Asparagales > Orchidaceae > Platanthera > Platanthera guangdongensis. The sequence goes on from CM077148.1 coordinate 177,673,782, forward strand.
TGTTCAAGATCCCTCTCCAGTGATTGTAATTCATCAGGATTTACTTCTTCCGCTTGACGATGAATATCAACTAGAACAATGTCATCATCTGGTTCAACATGAGTTGGATTCATAGTTGAAGTCTCTTGGTAAAATTCTTCTACTGGAATATCACTAATCTCATATGTGCTTCTGGCTTTAACTTTGAAAACTGCATGCCAACGACGATCAAGAGCTTTCTTTCTCCAAGGATATGATGTGTAGCACACTTGATGACATTGAGAAGCCATCACAAATGGGTTATCTTCAGCCATGCTACGATCATTATTAATATCAACGATTTTATATCTTGGATGAACTTTTGTTCCTCTTTTTCCACTATCGAACCATTTACACTGGAACATCACTATAGTATTTGTGATGGGCCCTAAAAAACTCAACTCAAGAATTTCTAACAATTCACCATAATAGTCTTCATTAGAATCATTATAATAACTCCCATTAACACAAACTCCCTATTCATTGTAGACTTTCCTTCTCCATACTCAAGTGTGTGGAATCTATAACCATTCACAAAATATCCATTCCAACGTTTAACAATGCTACTAAATCCATACGCAAATTATTTGATATCACTGTCTTTTATTTGGTTGACTGGATTTTCAACCAATTAAAATAAAAAATTGTTAGTAATATATATTATATAACTATATATGTATTAATAAAATATCATCTTACATAAGTTTTAAATCACGTTGAGAACTCTTTATCATGCATAACTCCTAATGTTATGGGAGTCAAATTTGGTAGTTCAGCTTGTTTCTTGGCATCATAAAGCCTACAAAACATATATTCTCAGCACTTACATAATTAATATTACTTACTATTATTAACAGTAATGATAACTATAAAATATTAACCATAATATTACTTACTCAACATATTTAGAGATCTCAGGGCAGTTCAACAAAATATATATCGTGCATGCATCCTTCTCAAGCGAAGTTAAAATGCGCATGGGATCTTTTGGGCTAAATGACCGACTTGTACAATTGAACACAGATAAACGACTACGTGGTTCAACTTGAATTACATTCTCATTGCGCCATGTACTCCTAGATCTTGTTTCTACATGAGGAGCAAAGAAATGAGAGCAAAAAGTTGAGGTCTCTTCAATCAAGTAAGCTTCAACAATTGATCCTTTTACACGTGCCTTGTTCTTTACTTTACGTTTCAATGTGTTCAAGAACCTATAAATATCAAAGTTAATATATATAACATGCAATAAGAAAGTAATTTTCAAGAGATAATTACCTCTCAAAGGGATACATCCAGCGATATTGAACAGACCCACCAACCCTTGCTTTGTATGCCAAATGAATTGGCAAATGCTCCATGGAATCAAACAAAGCTGGAGGAAAGATTTTCTCGAGTTTGCATAAGATTACAACTATGTTCTCCTCCATTTTTTTCATATCCGACTCATAGAGAGTTGTTGAGCACAAGTATCTAAAAAATTGGCTTAATTCAGTTAAGTCATTACACACAACTTCTGGTAATAAATCTCGAAAAGCAAGAGGAAATAATCTTTCCATAAAAATATGGCAATCATGACTCTTCATTCCATGCATACTATAATCCTCCAAATTAACACATCTACCCAAATTAGATGCATACCCGTTTGGAAGTTTCAAATTTTTTACCCACTTTAGTACAATCTCTCGTTCATCCTTAGATAATGTATAACTTGCCTTGGGTTTAAGAAGTTTCCCATTCACCTCCTTGAGCTCAAGATCACGACGCTTGCATATGTTTTGAAGGTCTAGACGGGCTTTTACATTATCCTTAGTCTTACTTTTTATATCCATAATAGTGTTAAATACATTATCAAACATATTTTTTTCAATGTGCATCACATCTAGGTTATGGCGAATCAGATTTGTTTTCCAATAAGGTAATTCCCAAAAGATGCTTCTTTTTAACCAGTTACGAGACTCGCCAAACCCTTCTATTTTGTCCTTGTCCTTAGTCTTACCAAAGTCAATCTTGGGTAAGAATGCGACTATAGCTTCGAGCTCATGACCAGTTAACTGAATAGGAGGCACATCTGTCTCAATCCTTCCCTTGGTGAAGTTGTCTCTTTGATATTTATATGGATGATCTAATGGTAAAAATTTACGATGGCAATCAAAGAAACATGGTTTTTGACCATGTTTAAGTCTAAAAGACTTGATATGATTCATGCAATATAGACACACCAATTTACCATGTGTACTCCAACCCGACAACATTCCGTATGCAGGAAAGTCACTGATAGTCCACATTAATGTTGTCCTCATCTGAAAATTTTGTTTTTTTGACACATCATAAGTCTCAACCCCAACATCCCATAAAATCTTCAACTCATCTATTAAAGGTTGTAAATACACATCCAAGCTCCTACCTGGACTCTTTGGACCTGCCACGAGTAAAGAGAGAAACATATAAGGTCGATCCATGCACATCCAAGGAGGTAAATTATAAGGTGTAACAATAACTGGCCAACACGAGTAAGGTTTAGATCATTGATTATGTGGATTAAATCCATCGGTGGAAAGAGCAAGTCTAACATTTCGTGGCTCAGCTGCAAAGGTAGGATGAGTCCTATCAAAGTGCTTCCAAGCCTCACCGTCCCGTGGATGGCATAATTTTCTCTCATCACCAATACTTTCCTTATGCCATCTCATATGTTCTGCAGTGGTTTTGGACATGTACAACCTTTATAGTCTCGGTGAAAGTGGTAAGTAACTCAAATGTTTAAATGATATATCTTTATGCTTTTTACTCCCCCGTTGATTTCTAGGCATGAATCTAGGGTGTCGACATATCTTACATTCTTTCAACATTTCATCATATTTCCAATACAACATGCAATTATTTTCACAAACATCAATCTTCTGAAGGCCTAGAGCGAGTGGAGAAACCACCTTCTTGCTTGAATAAAAGCTATCGGGTAGTTTATGTCCCTTCGGGAGCATCCGACCAAATGCCTTTAAAAACCGATTAAAATGTCTTTCGCTCAAGTTTGATTCAGATTTGATATTTAGAAGTTCTGACAATGCTGATAACTCTGAATATTCCTCACAACCAGGCCAAAGAGGACTTTCTGCAGCATCCTTCAGTTCAAAGAACTTTTTAGCAGTTATGTTAGGGTCTTCTGGCTCATGATCTCTAGTATCCCATTCAAATTCAGGACCAGCTTGTAACAACCCCATCCGTTCATATGATATATTCTAGAAGGTCCGGCCGGGGCCCCACAGGATATCTCACAAAACAGTCGGTGAAGGTACAGGATGATACCAGAGTCGCGCATCGCACCTAACACAAAGCATTCTAGCGGAAGCCTAGACTACAACCTGAACTCCTCATGAATGTACAAATATAAAACTCCACATTTTATAAACTATAGGAATGTCTTACAACAATTCAAAAGAGTTGGCCTTATGGCCTTACATAGCTTTCAAACAGTGGCCTAAACAGATTGGCGCGCAGGCCGGCCACAATAAAAGAAAACACACAACATAAGCTATAGCCTTCAAGGGCTAACAACAGTAGCAGCAACACCAGCAGGAAAATCAACATCTAGGCGTCCCGCTCGGCTCTCCAACACCTGTAAAGGGACAATCCACCCACCTGTGGCAAACAAAAACAACGGTCAGCGTTCAGCTGACCAAATTATAACGACCATACCCCTTATCTCGGGGCAGCGTTGTTTTTCCCTGCAGGCATATCGTATCACAAGTATGGCAAGATATCATCAAAATGTGCTTTCAAGCACACAAGCCATCACAACCGTTCGCCACCCGGCCCAACGGTCCGTGCACTCAGGGCACATTCTTGGTGTTCTGGCAAAGCTCTTGCCCACCACCGTATCAGGGTTACAACCCAACGGTAACTCTCTTGAGCATTTACTCCTTGGCGTGCAGCCGGAGTTTTATAGTCTTAGTGAACCGGGATGGCCCGTAGCCCCCCTTTGTATCACGGCGCGCAGGCCTAAGACTCTTGCTATGCGCTCCAACAGACCGCACTTTCTGGTCTCACGTCGGACGGACATAACGCAGGTCGGATCCTCCACCCCCCGTTGCTCAAATCGCCTTGCCTTCTCCGAGCACAACGTACTCATGGCTATATCAAAGGCGCGGGTAGGTCTCACCGATCCTGTTCTGGCATTCAATCCTGGGCATAATTCTTACACCCATTCTCTCACAACAACAGCGGGTCTTTCCTGGACACACCAGTACTTCCTGTTATTCTCTTCACAGGTGGACACCGCAAATTACAAATGTCAGGGGTCTTTCCTGGCTATCATGCCAGTACTTCCTGTTACTCTCTTCACATGTGGACACCCTACGACATCAAGCATCACAAAGGGCATTTCCTGGTCACACCAGTACTTCCTGTGCCACATCCACAGGTTAGACCCAAACACATCACATGGCTATTTTTCCTGGGCTACCACCCCAGTACTTCCTGCTACTCCTTTTCGCAGGCATAACCCATAGACTCCTTAACCCACACGCTATCACGGAGTCTTCTCCGGTTCGTATGCAACATCACCAATTCAGACCAACCTGTCCAGATGGGCTTCACACAGCATGCCTATTCCGTACTCCATTTCCGGATCTATATGCTAACACAAAGGGGATTTCAAGCATCCACCCAAGGATTTCCAAAATCAGCCACCTCTTGGTGGGGGAAATCACAAAGCTATGCCAAAAAGAAGCCTGCACATGGCTAGGAAGAAGAGTCGTTACCCTTGACGACCGCTTCGGTGCCATGGACTCAAAGCTAGCTTGCAAGACTCGCAAGATCGTTTCCTCCACAACGCCGGCTTCAGAACTCTTGTCGGTAAACCGCAGCACCACCAGCAGCAGCCCCCCTTTCCTCTTCCTCCTCCTTTCTCTCTCTCTTTCTCTCTTAACTTGAAGAAAGTTCAAGGCCAAGGAAATGAGAATCATTTCTCTGATTTCGGCCTTTAAGAAAAAGAGGAAGAAGCTTCAGCCCTTGGATCCAGGCTGAAGGAATGGACGGCCACGATTTTGCCAAAAACACAGATTTTGACCCGACACGGCCGTGTGCCAGGCCGTGTGCCTCAAGCGGTGGTCAACCGACTTATCCAAACCAGTGACACGCCCATGGGACACGCCCGTGTCAGGGGCCGTATCACCAACACGCCTTCGAACACGCCCGTGTCTGTGGCCGTGTACCTGGGCGAAAAAATCCCAAATCATCCCGAGACTTCACACGGCCTGTGATACGTCTGTGTCCCAGGCCGTGTGCCCTGACACGGCACAAAGACACGCCCTGTCGAAATCCTTCGGCGGGCTGAGTTCGTCGACCCGATTTGACACGCCCTGTGACACGACCGTGTCACAGGCCGTGTTCAACATCTCGAAACTCGACACTCACGTCTCGACACTCGACGATCATCGAGTAACAGTCGTCGAGCATACGACACGGCCTTGGACACGCCCGTGTCCTGGGCCGTGTGCCCCCTCTCGACACATCGTCGAGCGAACAATCGTCGAGACAGAGCCCGATCGTCGACATACCTCGACACGCCCTGCGACACGCCCGTGTCGCAGGCCGTGTCAGCTGACACGCCCTGGGACACGCCCGTGTCCCAGGCCGTGTCACCCAAAAATTCCTGTTTCAGAAATTTGGACTGTTACACAGCTACATCAACATTCATATCAATCAAAGTATTTTGTTGTTCTTCAATAACTCTCGGCTCAGACATTATTTGCTCTTGCATATGACTAGTATGTGCTTTAACGGATGGTTCATCCCAATGCGGCTCACCTTGTCTTACCCAATTAATATAACCACGCTCAAAACCTTTAGAAATGAGGTGAAACTTGACCATATCAGGCACAAGAAATTTTAAGCTTCTACAATCGTAACATGGACACCGAATTTTTTCTCGATCCATATATCTTGGATATTGTTGACATAATTCTATGAATCCTTTAACGCCCATTTGATATTCATCTGTAATACCGTATCCATCTGGGCAAACACAATTATTGATCCAACTTCTATCTGGATGCATAATTGTTGTTCTACAAATACAACAAAACAAATAATTACTTATTACATAAAACAACAATGTTTTCTTTTGATAAATGCAATAACTATGATATTGTATCAAATTAGACATTAACTTTCAAATAAGAAACAATTTATTCTATGATGATCAAAGTAATATATGTTGATTTTTTTAATATCGTACTCCATAATAGAAGTAGAAATGGTATAAACTTTATCCATTTTTAAAGAAAATTTAGAGCTAACATTTTTTTAAGAAACATAAACTTATTCAAATCATCAAAGATTTCCAAAGAGAGTAGCACTGAGCTTCCAAGAAAAGAAATTGTAACACACTATGCATTGAGATAAGATATCTCATCACAAGTTCCGATACTAAACATTGACCACAAACTTCATACTTTCAACATTAAGAAAATTACTATGCATCCATACCTTGCCTATCAGCCATGTATAAACTAATTAGATAAAGCTAATCTCTAATAGTCCACCCCTATCGTCCGCCGCCGACTATCGCCGATCGTGTAATCAGTGGCAAAAACTGGCGTTAATACCGCCACCGCCGCCAAAAACCACCAATCTGGATGGTCTTCTCTGCAATAGAATATCATCTGGATATAAAAGCATAACCGGAAAAGTCTTCAGCAGGAAAACCACGATATTGTGGTGATCTTTGTCTAAGTATCCTTCTTTGAGGCTTAAAATTGGGGGAGACCTACTTTGTCTCTTCACATTATGAATAGCACTTATCCTTCGATCGTTTCTTCCCCTTGGAGATGTCCGAGTATGAGGGGACCGTGTTCTAGATCTTGATGGTGATCTTGTATGCTCACGTGCTAAATGTGGGGGTCTTCTATGCGGATAAAAATTATGTTGCCTTCTATATGAAGAATGCTACAATGACTGAGAATCAATCCTGTTATCAAGGATAGGGGAATAATACCTATTTGCATGACCCGGGCTGAATAACCTAGAACTATATTTACTATCCATTCTCCTACTTGCATTAAAGCATTTTCCAGGACTAACTTTCAGCTACTTGCCTCCCCGAGTTGACCTACACCACTCTAGTTGAGTAAGGCTCCTGAGAGTTGTCGACTCCAACATCCAAGACCTCAAGTGGCAGTGTCGTCATAAGTCCAAGTCCCTGCACGAGCTCCTCTCCTGCATATTGGCCAAGGACCTTCTCGAGTGAGATCAAGTTCCTCGTTGGAGTGATGTCGTAGTCCGAGATCTCTGTACGAGCTCCTCTCCTGCAGACCGACTACTTGTCTCCCCGAGTCAACCTACACCACTCTAGTTGAGCAAGGCTCCTGAGAGCTGTCGACTCCAACATCCAAGTCCTCGAGTGGCAGTGCCACCGTAAGTCCAAGTCCCTGTATGAGCTCCTCTTCTGCATATTGTCCAAGGACCTCCTCAAGTGATATCAAGTTCCTTATTGGAGTGATGTCGTAGTCTGAGATCTCTGTACGAGCTCATCTCCTGCAGACCGACTACTTGCCTCCCCGAGTCGACCTACACCACTCTAGTTGAGCAAGTCTCCTGAGAGCTGTCGACTCCAACATTCGAGTCCTCGAGTGGCAATGGCGTCCGTAAGTCCAAGTCCCTGCACGAGTTACATATTGGCCAAGGACCTCCTCAAGTGAGATCAAGTTCCTCGTTGGAGTGATGTCATAATCTGAGATCTCTGTACGAGTTCCTCTCCTGCAGTCCGACTACTTGCCTCCCCGAGTAGACTCACACCACCCCCAGTTGAGCTTGGCTCCTACTGGGTGTCTACTAATCCCCACCCCAGTGGAGCTCGAGTCATGTTGGGTGTCGACTACTCACAACCACCAACCAAGTTCAGCTCCTCATAAGGTGTCTGCTCTGGTCTTTGAGCCAGGCATAAATAGCTACGGAAAAATAAATGAATTATGCAGGTGCGGGAAAATATTAGCGAGCATGCGCGCAAGTGTTGGCGAGTATGCGTGTTCGAGATGGTAAGCGTGCGAGTATGATGCAGAGAGTATAAGCTCAGGGTATGGGGGAGTAACAAGAGGCGAGTAACTACGCGACTATAAACGACGCCGACATGCGGGTAAAGCGTCACGAGCATTCATCCTCCCCGAGCCTATGAGCCTAGCAAGTATCATCAATCAACAAACATGCAAGAAAGGAAAAAGGGTGACAATGTGGTAATTCAAACTTGTATTAATATATGTTTCAAAAATTTTACAAGTTACAAAAGGTTGTTGTTACAAAAATCGTTAACTGTTATGTGCGAGTGTGACAAATATCGGCGAGCAACTAGGACTCATCGTCGTCAGTATCAGGCCGACATTCCTCGTCTCCAATGTCAGCATCCTCCTCTTCCTTGTCGTCATCCTCGCTCTCTTCCTCGCCACTGCTCCCGCTGCCGCTGCTGCTTCTACCGCTGCCGCTGCTGCTGGATCCCGATGACGGAGAAGGCAGGCGATCTGGCGAGATCGATTCATCGGCGAGCAGTTCGGGGAGAAGCTCGTCAACAGTAAGTTGCTTCTCATCCTCGGCGAGCTGGCTGTTGAGCCTTAGCCTTGCGAGCATAACATTCCCTGCCGCGTGCGCTATCTCGCGGCAGACAGACGACCCCTCCTCCCAGAGAACGCGAAATCTCTTGATCGCGTAGTGAGGGTCGTCCTCCGATCGCGGCGCTTCTGGATGAGGAGCTGAAGAACTCGTGCGGCCCTCCAAGGCAGTCAGGCGACTCTCTATCTCAGCGGCGCAAATTTGGGCCACCTCCAACTCCGCCTGAGACTTGGCGAGTTTCGCCTCGCACTCAGAGAGCTTCTTGGCGGCCTCGATCTCGGCAGCCTGCGACAAATAACGGAAAGTCAGCGAAATGAATCCAAGTCCAGCACCAGCAAGGTCGCACGCGGAAAGAGACTTACTTCATAATCCCTCCAGGAGACAGACTCCATGTCGAGTTCGATCGCCTTCTTGGAGACGACTTGCAGGGCCTTAGTCGTCTCCAGTAATTTCCTCGCCGAGTAGTGCTTCAGCTTGACGGCTCGCGCAAGCGAGTAGGATGCCTGCTGGGCGAGATCCTCCACGCCGAGGTCCAGCATCGACTCGACATCACCTTGCCCATAGAGCGTGTGAAGAACGGCAAAGGCCTCGCCCTTGTCCTCCTAGTCCGCCGACCAGGAGGGGAGGTTGGTGCTCAGCGTCACCAAATGTCCATCCTCCGACCAGGTCACCAGCGGGCGACCATAGGCGTCCACCGCCCCTAGCCCCAAATTGAAGTTGGGGTGGAAGTGGGGAAGGCGAGCATCTGGAGGCGATTCATGGTTGTTAGGACGCGGCGACGATACTTTCGCCTTATTGGTCGCAGGGCCCGGCGACCTGGCTTTCCCTTTCCTTTTCGAGCCTTTTCTTCTCGCCGACATCAGCCGGAGGGTTAGGCTCATGAAGCGAGGTGGCGACTTCCTTCGCCGAAGGCAACGGCTTCTCCGGGAGCTCGCACGACACTGCAAATTGTCAAGCAATATCAGTATTAAGCTACAAACTAGTGAGGCGAGTATGCGAGAGATGATCCGCGCGCAAAACTTACCCTCCTTGGGATGGATCTCAAGCATATTGTTGATATTTAGTCGCCAGAAGATCACGTCGAACCTGTGACCACGGAAAGACTCCACCAGCTACTCGCGGACGCCCTCCAATATCGGCGGAAGGAAGGCAACGCCGGCAGGTTGATGCGGCCTCCCTAGGAAGCCCGCGAAGTCGCCTTCGACGACGACCAGCAGCTCGCTCTAGCGATGGACCTTGCTCGTCGTCCCCACCAGAGTGCAAACGTGGCTGCTGAAGTAAACCACTCCCTCGGCAGTCGCGACGAAGGCGAAGATTTTGCGGAAGACGGAAAGGTCGAAGGCGACCCTCTCTTCCCGCAAGTAGCACAAGAACCCCATGATGATCGCCACACCATTAGGGTTGATCTGCGCAGGGACGATGCCGAAGTATCGCAGGATCTCGCAATACTCGGGCCACAGAGGGAGTCGCAGGCCGGCGTCAAAGTGACGGAGCGGCAGGACCAGCGCACCCTCTATATAGGTGTTTAGTCGCTCGCTGCAACTAGGGAGCCTTACTGAGTATCCCTCGGGCAAAAGCCGCTCCCTGAAGTTCTCCAGATCTCGCTCAGTTTATATCGACTTCTTGAATGCCGCATCAGCGAAGTTAACGGCATGGGCTTGTCGGCGAGCACTGGCGTCGTCTCCCACCATTTCTGCGAGATTGGCGAGCTGAAAAAAGAAGGGAGGGCGAGAAAGGAAAGATTGAAGCGTGCGAACAGATAACATACTCGCGAGCTAGAGATTAGAAAGCGCAACAACGTACTTATGTCCTACCTACCCCCTCTATTTATAGGCGAAGGCAAGGGGGGATATCCCTGTCCTGGCGAGTATTGTCCTAAATCGCCATCTGGGCGGGCGGATGGATCTCGGCATCCACTTCAGCAAAGTCGCGACGCTGATCAGGAACCTGCATAATAAACTCGGCAAGCACAGAACAAGATATCGCAAAAAACATCGACAAGAAGAAAGCAGAAGTGAATAAAGCGCGAGATACAAACTCGCTTATTACAATTATGAATGATCGTTCATTACAAGTCGCACGAAGCGAGCTTTAAATAAAAGAAAAGAAATCTAAGTTCTAGGAGGTCTCTCCGGAGGGTGAGGATGTCGCCCAGCCCAGCCCATCTCACGCGCCCGCTGATAGTGCTCCGTCGCCAGCAACATCGCATCGTCGCCAAGCCGCAGTTGCTCCTCCATCCTCGTTAGCCGTCCAACGGAGCCCATACACGCGCGGATGCCGGCCAACTCATCGAGGACAAGCTTGAGGCGATGATTGTTGATCGCCAGCTGGCAATCATTCTCCTTCACCATATGGAAGCGGGCTTCATAGCTCTCCAGAGTACTACGGAGCTCTTCAATCTTCGCCACCCGCACTTCCAGAGATGATATCCGCCGATGGGGTTCGCAGATCGCCAGCTGGTCGAACTTGCTCTCCAACTCCAGTTAGGCGCGAGCAGCGGCGTGACGATATTCGATTCCCGACAACCTGATGACGTCGATAAAGGCTGCCCCTGGAGTCGTCGGCCGATCTATCAGAACAATAAAGTTGTCATGTTAGGAATAGGGCACTTAGTCGCCAAAAGCAGCACCTGTGAAGGCATTTACCGCGGCGAGAAGAACTAGATCGGCGAGGAGAAGTGTCGCGAGTTGGAGAATCGTGCCGGTCAGATGGCCCACAAGCGTGCTCAGCCGCCTTGCCCTGCCCGCGACCTCCATGGCCGGGATCTCCCACTCTCGACACGAAGTAGCTCGGTCGCGGTTTGACTGGCTTCCCGACCACAGGCTGCAATGATGAAGGCGGGGGCAGTGATGAACTCGCCGGTTGTTGTGGGTTCTTCAACAGAGGAGGCTGTGGAAGTCGCGTCGTAGCGACTTGTAAAGGCGCGAAAAGAGGCGGCGACAGTGACAAAGATACAGTTACCGTAGGGATGGCAGCGACATTCGGAGGAGGCGGCGGCGGCAGCACAGAACTCACCGCCGACAGCGCGGGATCTCGCGCAGGGGCAGGCGGGGCCTTGCTCGTCGGAAGGTCCTTGCTCGTCGATGCCACTTTCTTTGGTGAAGGATCCTTCATCAGCATCTCCTTGCTCGCCAGCACCATCTTCTTTGGCGGAAGATCCTTCAGCGAGGGTTCCTTGCTCGCTACAGGAACCGAGGCCTCAGGTGTCCTCTTGGCGCCAACATGGATCTGGACCGTGTGCGCGGTCCTGACTGGTCTCTCGGCGGAGAGGGCGAGCAGTTGCGCGGAGTTCAGCGGGGCGACATTCAGAACTGCGTCAGCGCCCCCCGATGGGGAATCTGCGAGTAGAGAAAGAAAGTCAGCAAGAAGATTCAACGGTCAACAAAGCATAAAAGAGTATCTCGGCAACATGGAGACCTGACAGGGAGACGACTTCGACCTGCTGTGGCGCCGAAGTAGTGGCGAGTTCCGGGATGGCCAGCGAGCCGAGGAGGCTCGCGTCAGGGGCGACTATATTGGGGATGTCGTCAATCTCGAGATCGCTGAGCAACCTCAGAGTGCTGGCAGAACGCGCGGGATTGCTGGTGGAAGCCGCGACTTGTGAAGGAGGTGGCGGCAAGTCAACTGCGTTAGAGGCGAGTTTCTTCTTAGGTTTCTTGGTCTTCTTCTTCTTGAGGGGGGGGGGGGGGGGTAAGTCGGCGACGGTGTCTTCGTCGCGCGGCCTTTTAGTCTTAGCAACGCCGAGAATGTTAGTTAGCGCGGCGAGGCTGTCTTGAAGAAGTTTCTCGGCATCCGACATTGTACACGAGCTCAGACAACCCGTTTGAAGAGCCAGGCACCCCCTATTTATAGAGATCGGCAGGCAGTCATCAGTTGCGAGCAGGTTTGATACTCAGCATAGCAGCTCGCCGAGTAAGTGTTGGATGATTCGTTTTGAGCTCCTATATCGCTCAGAAAGAGCGGGTATTGTGTACAATCCGTATTCGTCGAGAGTGGGTCCTACCACAGCTAGGTCAGCAGAAGTCAAGGTCAACAAGTCAAGACAGGAGTCAAAGTCAGCGTACAAGATCGCGGAAGGCCTATGCGAGTATAGGCGAGCTCCCCTCGCATACTCGCCCGGTAGACTACTAGACGAGAAACTCGCCCAGCCCGTGCGAGTTTCTCTGGAAGTCGCCTAGTCGCCAAGGGGTGGGGTATAAATATGACCCCCCCCCCCCCCCTCCTTGGGTTTGCCTATAAATAGGACCCCAGGGGTACAAGGCGAGGCACTTGAAATCCGTTGTAGGATACTCGCGAGCTTCATTTATGAGATACTAGCAGGTCTTTGGATTCCTCTTCCTTAGAGATCAAGTCGCGACCTTGGGACTTCGTCACTAGCTAGTCTCCCTCGTACCCAGTTCGTCCATCTTTGGTTGAGAAGGGGCTGCTCCTTTTGAGCATCCGGGTACATGGTGGGTCCTTCCTGCCGCAACATCTGGGGTCCTGTTTGACCTGATTCTTCATCCTAGTCACCCCAGCCGTCTGATCTAACCTCTGAGCCGGTAACCTTAGGCGGCTTTGGTCCAAATTCGAGGTTGGGAATTATCCTGGCTTCAACACATACACTTATATAGAGAGAAAGACAGAGATCCTTCTATATCTATAATATAGGACTGAATAGAATATACATAAGCTCATACATGAGATCCTCGTAGTAAGCTTTTTCATTATATCATAATAATAATAAAATAAAATGCATTAAAATTGTGCCTGCAACTTTTTGGCACTTTGCACCCTCGTTCTAATTCCTTGGCACTTTGCACCCTCCAAAATTTCAAATGCACCCTCTTTTTATTTAAATGCAGTATTATAATTTAATAAAAATGAATGAGGGTATTTCAGTCAATACCTGAATCCCCATATCCCTCATTCTAAACCTAGCCGCATTCCCGATCCCCCATTTCTTCGCTGATGGCTATCCATTTCTTCGTTGCTCTCTCCCGCATCCCGCGACAGCAAGGCCTCACGAGGGTGTTCTTCCCAGCTTGATTAGTGTCGTAGTTTTGTGCATTGGACTACCCTAGTTTTGTGCAGGTATACTTTTAAACTTAAATTAATTTCATATTGTTGTGGCTATTTAGATGGGGTTGCAAAATTAATTTTAGAAATGCAAATCAAATAATAGATTGCAGGTTTTATGGATTCCATATATTACATTGATCAAATATGTAACACCCTCTATCCGTCGCATAGCATATAGCAGTAGGTCCGGCCGGGGCCCGACGTCATATACCACAGACAGACCGGGTGGTTACTTATGGAAATCATCCAACCAATCTCAACGTCCTACACAGAGCATTCTAGCGGAAGCAGTTTATAAAAGTTGTAAACAAAGAACACAGCATTAGAGCATGAATGTCCACTAGTACGACAATAGGAATGTTATTACAAAATACTCAAAACGAGCCTTAAGGCCATACAAAATGTTTCACTTGAATATTACATGTTTTACAAACCACGGCACGCAGGCCGGTCATACATGAATAAAGCAGTAAACACTTCTACTTGGGCCTTCGAGGGCCAGCTTCGCAAAAAGGGCTTTAGCCCGCTATTGACCGCTTGGTCCAGCTACACCTGCAAGCAACAAACCACCGTACGGTGGCAAAACAAGGCAACGGTCAGCAATGCTGACCAAATTATAACGATCCCGCCCCCAACTCGGGGCGGCGATGCTCCTTCCCTGCATTTCATTAGCATAAGCGAGCCATATATATAACCATAGCCATTTCATCACAGACGTTGGCTCGTACGGCCACACGTCCCGTGCACTCAGGGCACATTCTCGGTGAACCGGTCGATGTCACGTCAATTAAAGCCATTAACATTCCGGACTCACCACCGCCACTTAGGCGGCCAAACCTATGAGCAATTTGTCTTCCTGGCCTGGGTCACGACAATTTAAGTCATTGACCGCCGAAGACTCACATCTATGCCAACGGAAAGTGCCACGTAACCTTAGGTCTCTTTAACCGAACGACATAAAGCGGGTACGGTTCCATCTAACCCGTGCTCACATCGCAACGACAATTTAAGCCATTTGCGCGGGTCAAACTTCCACCGAGTCCCATTTCCATCACAAGTCACATAACCCCGTTATGTTCAAGTTGGCTCTCAAGCCACCAAGTTGGCAAGATCTCGTATCCGCCTAGTTTTCCGGGTGCACCTTTGGGTGAGTCCCCAAGGCTCCCTGCTGCAATCTACCGCGTAGAAAACCCGAAAAACAACCAATAGCACGGAGTCTTCTCCGGCCTTATGCAATGCAACATCACCGATCCAGACTAACATGTCCGGGTAGGCTTCACACATCATGCCTATGTCCGTTCTCGCATACGGACGCTAAACAACGGGGACTTCACATATCTACCCGAAGGAACGCCTCCAACTCTCCGCAAACTCGCGAGAGCGGGCTTCCTATGCTAGGAAAGAGAGCTATTCGTGCTCAAGATGAGGATCGTTACCCTTGCATTCCTCTTTGGCGCCATTGAAAAGTAATCGGATGGAAATCACCGCACTAGTGTTGCCTCCGTGGATCCGGAGTCGACTTGCGATTCGGAGCTCCGAAGCTCCTCCAATGACGGATCTAGCTCCTTCTTCTTCCCTTAGCTCTCCTCTCTCTCCAAGGATTTAGAAAGAGAACAATGTATGAAAAGTGATGGATTTCTAAGTCAACCCACGGGTATATCCCTTCAGGAACATCCCCCAACCGTTGGATCTCAAAACAAGGAAACGAACGGCTTTGATTCGGGGCTGAAATGCCCAATCTGGACCGAACACGGCCTGGCACACGCCCGTGTCCAGGGCCGTGTGCCGCATTCGCCGTCAAAATCGAATCTCCTGGAACCTCACACGGGTATCGAACACGCTCGTGTTCGAGCTGACACGCCCGTGTTCCACCTCACACGGCCGTGTAGCCGGCCGTGTACCCCATGATTTTTCCCCATTTTCAACCCGAGCACTGCACGGGTTCTAGGACATGCCCGTGTCCTTACCCGTGTCGCCTTGACACGCCTGGACCCCAGGCCGTGTACACGGGACATTTCGTCGAGGGAAGATCGACGACTTGATGACACGGCCTTGGACACGCCCGTGTCCTAGGCCGTGTGCCTTGTCTCGACGATCGTCGAGTGAATCTCGACGACTCCCCGGGACGATCGTCGACACGGGTCGACACGCCCTGCGACACGCCCGTGTCGCAGGCCGTGTGCCCATTCTCGACGAATCGTCGAGTAAAACTCGACGACCTCACGGCTAAGTGTTGACACGGGTCGACACGCCCTGCGACACGCCCGTGTCGCAGGCCGTGTGCCCACTCTCGACGACTTCGCGGCTAAGTGTCGACACACGCTTGACACGCCCTGGGACACGCCCGTGTCCCAGGCCGTGTGCCTGCTGCCAGAACCCAAACTGGCCCAAAACGTCCCCCTTTTGCCCCTTTGAGTTTCGGGGCATTACAACTCTCCCCCTCTTAAAAGAATTTCGCCCACGGAATTAAATAAAGGAAAGACACGTACAAAACCATAATTTGTACCTGAGCGGAACAACTCCGGATACTCGTCAAGCATAGTCTGCTCTCGCTCCCAAGAGAGCTCCTCACGACCGTAATTGTCCCACCGGACCTTGACCATCCTGATCTCTTTATTGCGTAGCCGCTTGACCTCCGAGTCCTCGATCCGCACGGGCTTGACCTTTGTCGTTAGCCCACTATCCACCGGCACTTGATCGACCGCGATCACTTGCGTAGGCTCTTGCACCGCCTTCCGAAGCACTGAAATATGGAATACATCATGTAAACCACTTAGCTCCACTGAAAGCTTCAGCCGATAGGCCGCTTCCCCAACTCGCTCCAGAACCTCAAATGGTCCAAGGTATCTTGGGCTTAGCTTTTTCAATCGCCGCACCCGCGAGACACCCTTGAACGGCTTGATCTTCAAGTATACATAATCGCCCACAGCGAACTCCACGTTCCTGTGCTTGGCATTATAGTACTTTGCTTGCCGGTCCTGAGCGATAAGCAACCTCTCCTGAATGGTTCTCACCAAAGAAGTAGCACCCTCTACTTCCGATCGCTTATACAACTTTGACTCACCCGTTTCTATCCAAGACAACGGCGTGCGACATCTTCTACCATATAGGGCCTCGAAAGGCGCCATCTGAATACTTGCTTGGTAGCTGTTGTTGTATGCGAACTCCACCAAATAAAGGTGGTCTTCCCATTGCTTTCCAAAATCTAAGACACACATGCGAAGCATGTCTTCCATAGTTCGATTGACCCTCTCGGTCTGCCCATCCGTTTGCGGATGGAAGGCTGTGCTGAACTTCAGCTTTGTTCCCAACATTTACTGCACCAGCCTCCAATCATTGGACGTGAACCGCCCATCTCGGTCACTCATGATGCTGCGGGGCACACCATGAAGCCGTACTATGTTATCCACATAAATCTTTGCCAGCTTCTCCACCGGATCATCCTTCCTATGCGGAATAAAATGCGACACCTTCGTTAATCGATCAACAACCACCCAAATGGCGTCGTTTCCCTTTTGCGACCTTGGCAAACCGTGCACAAAGTCCATAGAGATGTCGTCAAATTTCCACTCCGGAATAGGCAAGGACTTAAGAAATCCTCCCGGCTTTTGGCACTCCGCCTTTACCAAGGCGCAGGTTTGGCACTTCGCTACGTATAGCGCCACATCCTTCCTTAAACCCGGCCACCAAAACAGTTTCTTCACATCACGGTACATCTTCGTGCTCCCCGGGTGAATCGAGTACTTGGTATGGTGCGCCTCGTACAACAACTCCACCCGTAAATTGCCCACACTTGGGACGCACAGACGACCGTCTTTCCAAAGCAATCCGTCCTCCACGACGAATTGGGAATTTGACCCATCCAGAACCTCTACCATGAACTGCTTCATATGAGCATCCATATCCAAAGCCTGCCGAATACGATCAGCCAGGTCATATTGGACTTCAGTCCAATTCAGAACTGCTTCAGCACTTGATTGTCTGTCCACACAAATAATCTCCAACGCCTCCAACTCCCGCACCAACCGCTCATCGTGCACCGATAGCCAATTGGCTTGAGCTGGGGCTCGGCGACTCAACGCGTCCGCAACCGCATTCCCTTTGCCAGGCACGTAGTGGATCTTGAATGTATAGTCCCCCAGGAACTCCATCCATCTACGCTGCCGCATATTCAGATCCTTCTGATCAATTAGATACTTTAGGCTCTTGTGATCGGTGTAGATATCAATCTTCACACCGTACAAGTAGTGTCTCCATAGCTTCAAGGCAAAAATCACGGCCGCTAACTCCAAGTCGTGGACCGGATAATTCCTCTCGTGCACTTTTAGCTGTCTCGAGCCATAAGCTATCACGCTTTCGTGTTGCAGTAGCACGCAACCCAAACCGCTGCCTGAAGCATCGCTATATATCTCATAGCCTTCGGTTCCACATGGCGAACTCAGCACAGGCGCCGTGGTCAACCGACACTTCAACTCCTCGAAAGCTCGCGCGCACTCCGGCGTCCAAACGAACTTATGCTCCTTCCTCGTCAAAGTAGTGAGAGGTAACGCTATCCGCGAGAAGTTCTCTACGAAGCGCCTATAATAACCGGCAAGCCCCAAAAAGCTCCGGACTTCTGCTACCGTAGCAAGCTCAGGCCACTCCCGTATCGCAATAATCTTCGCCGGATCCACAGCAATACCCTCTCCACTCACTATATGACCGAGGAACGCTACTGAGGACAGCCAAAACTCGCACTTCGAGAACTTGGCATACAACTGGTTTCTCCTTAGCGTCTCCAACACCAAATGAAGATGCTTGAAGTGATCTTCCTCACTTTGCGAGTACACCAAAATATCGTCGATAAAGACGATCACAAAATGGTCCAAGTACTCCCTGAACGTCCTGTTCATCAAATCCATGAATACTGACGGCGCATTAGTCAGCCCAAACGGCATGACCGTAAACTCATAATGCCTGTATCTCGTACTAAACGCTGTCTTCGGGATATCACTCTCCCTTATACGCAGCTGATAGTACCCAGCCTTGAGATCCAACTTCGAGTACACCGTCGACCCGACTAACTGATCAAAGAGATCATCAATCCGAGGGATCGGGTACTTGTTCTTCTCCGTCAGCTTGTTTAGCTCCCGATAATCAATACATAACCTCAAGCTTCCGTCCTTCTTCTTAACAAAGAGGACCGGTGCGCTCCAAGGCGAAGAACTCGGGCGCACATACCCTTGCTCCAACAACTCTTGCAGTTGAACTTTCAGCTCCGCCATTTCCTTAGGCGCTAGCCGATACGGAGATCGTGACACAGGCTTTGCACCTTGCACTAGCTCAATCGTAAAATCTATCTCCCGCTGAGGCGGGGCTCCAGGAAGATCTGCGGGGAACACATCAGGGTATTCCGATACCACTGAAATACAATCCAACGCGGGCTTCGGCTTTGCAACCTCCACTAGTGTAAAGAACAGTTCTGCTCCAGCACGAACCGCCTTCACCAGCTGAAGAGCAGACATCAACGTCTTGCTCGACCCCCTTTAAGCCTGTAAACGTCGTCTCACGACTCGCTCCCAGCTTAACTTCCTTGCTACCGCAATCTATATGGGTCTGCTGCTCCGAGAGCCAGTCCATGCCAAATATGACGTCGAACTCCACTAACGGAAGTAAAGACGCCCGCAGGTCGAACTCCTGCTCCCCAATACGAATCTTAACATCGCAGATCCTATCCGCTCGCATCGAACACCCATTGGGCAACAACACATCCAACTTATCCTTCGCCATCGAAGAAGGGACTCCGATGCGTGATATAAATCCTTCGGATAAGAAGGAGTGTGAGGCTCCCGTATCGAAGAGTGCTCGTGCCGGATTTTCACAAATCAATACAAATCCTAAACAAGTAGTGGTAAGGTAACATATGCATAACAAGTATTTAAAGAAATTGACTTGCTATAAATTAAATCGTACCTGTCACCACATCAGCTTGTTTAATGGCCTCCTGTTGGCCAAGATTGTAGACCCTTGGTTGGGCCGGAGCATAATGGGATGCGGTCGACTCCACCGCCTTTCCCTTCTCTTCATAGGTAGCTCCCGGCTTCCTCTCGGACTTAGGACGTCCGCTCCAACAATCACGGGCGAAATGCCCCGTCTTTCCACATGTAAAGCACGCGCCCGGGGTCCGACTCGTAGTCGCCCCAGAAGCACCAGAAGGAGCTGGACCCGAAGTCCTATGCTTCTTGAAAGCCCTCCGATAGCCGGACTTTGAAGTACTCGGCACTTTAAACTCAGATTTCTTCTCACCCAAGCTTTTCTTTGCTTGTACGTTCTTCATGTCCTTCTCCAAGGACCGGGCAGTATTGACCAAGGTTAAGAAACCCTGCGTCATCGGCCCCGAGAGTAGTAATCTCAACTCATCTCTCAAGCCTTCATAGAAGCGATTAGTCTTACGCTCCTCGTCCATGATGGTGGAACTAGCATAACGACTCAGACGAGTAAACTCGTGGAGATATTCATCCACGCTCCTCTCACCCTGTACCCACTTCAGGAACTCATTCTCCAACGCTATCTTCTGCGTCGAAGGGAGGTATCTAGCCAAGAACAATCCCGAGAACTCTTCCATCGGAACGTCTACAAGTTGTCTACCTCTCAAATGATGCAGCTCCAATCCTTCCCACCACATCCTCGCTTCACCGTCCAAAAGGAACGTAGCGATGGTGGTCATTTGCCACTCCTCCGTCTCCGTCGCTGTCATGACTCTCTTCACCCTGGAGAGCCAGTCTTCAGCCTGAGATGGGGTTCCCAACCCCGAGAATAACGGAGGGTTAAAGCTCATTACATGCTTTAGCTGCCTCTCAGTTGCCCTCCTTGGCACTACCGGTTCCACAACCACTTGCTCCACCCTCCTCGGCTCAGCCTCTTGCAGAGGTTCTTGCTCCATCACGGGAGCGGGCTGCTGCGCTTGCCTTCCAGGCTGCGCATTTATCACGGCCAACACCGCTTCAGCCACCAATCGTATATTTTCAGCCGACAGAGGTGTTGCAGGAGCAACATCCGGTGCACTACTAGCCTCAGAAACTCGGCGTTCTGACGGCCCAACACCACTTCTGGTCACCTATAGTGGTACAAAACACCGTTAAGCGACCAAATAAATTGCAAACAGCAATTATAGGAACACGCAGGTTCCTCAAACACGAGTATTTTCATTCCTAAGTGGACATTCATGAGTTCTTTTTACTGTTATTACGATGACGCACACAATGTGCTCACCACCCCTTAAAAAGAATTCGTCCACGAATTCAGATTAAGCCCAACCAAAACCAGTAGTCTGATACCAAATTGTAAAACCTGGCTCTGATACCAAATTGTAACACCCCCTATCCGTTGCATAGCATATAGCAATAGGTCCGGCCGGGGCCCGACGCCATATACCACAGACAGACCGGGTGGTTACTTATGGAAACCATCCAACCAATCTCAACGTCCTACACAGAGCATTCTAGCGGAAGCAGTTTATAAAAGTTGTAAACAAAGAACCCAGCATTAGAGCACGAATGTCCACTAGTACGACAATAGGAATGTTATTACAAAATACTCAAAACGAGCCTTAAGGCCATACAAAATGTTTCACTTGAATATTACATGTTTTACAAACCACGGCATGCAGGCCGGTCATACATGAATAAAGCAGTAAATACTTCTACTTGGGCCTTCGAGGGCCAGCTTCGCAAAAATGGCTTTAGCCTGCTATTGACCGCTTGGTCCAGCTGCACCTGCAAGCAACAAACCACCGCACGGTGGCAAAACAAGGCAACGGTCAGCAATGCTGACCAAATTATAACGATCCCGCCCCCAACTCGGGGCGGCGATGCTCCTTCCCTGCATTTCATTAGCATAAGCGAGCCATATATATAACCATAGCCATTTCATCACAGACGTTGGCTCGTACGGCCACACGTCCCGTGCACTCAGGGCACATTCTCGGTGAACCGGTCGATGTCACGTCAATTAAAGCCATTAACATTCCGGACTCACCACCGCCACTTAGGCGGCCAAACCTATGAGCAATTTGTCTTCCTGGCCTGGGTCACGACAATTTAAGCCATTGACCGCCGAAGACTCACATCTATGCCAACGGCAAGTGCCACGTAACCTTAGGTCTCTTTAACCGAACGACATAAAGCGGGTACGATTCCATCTAACCCGTGCTCACATCGCAACGACAATTTAAGCCATTTGCGCGGGTCAAACTTCCACCGAGTCCCTTTTCCATCACAAGTCACATAACCCCGTTATGTTCAAGTTGGCTCTCAAGCCACCAAGTTGGCAAGATCTCGTATCCGCCCAGTTTTCCGGGTGCACCTTTGGGTTAGTCCCCAAGGCTCCCTACTGCAATCTACCGCGTAGAAAACCCGAAAAACAACCAATAGCACGGAGTCTTCTCCGGCCTTATGCAATGCAACATCACCGATCCAGACTAACATGTCCGGGTAGGCTTCACACATCATGCCTATGTCCGATCTCGCATACGGACGCTAAACAACGGGGACTTCACATATCTACCCGAAGGAACGCCTCCAACTCTCCGCAAACTCGCGAGAGCGGGCTTCCTATGCTAGGAAAGAGAGTTATTCGTGCTCAAGATGAGGATCGTTACCCTTGCGTTCCTCTTTGGCGCCATTGAAAAGTAATCGGATGGAAATCACCGCACTAGTGTTGCCTCCGTGGATCCGGAGTCGACTTGCGATTCGGAGCTCCGAAGCTCCTCCAATGGCGGATCTAGCTCCTTCTTCTTCCCTTAGCTCTCCTCTCTCTCCAAGGATCTAGAAAGAGAACAAGGTATGAAAAGTGATGGATTTCTAAGTCAACCCACGGGTATATCCCTTCAGGAACATCCCCCAACCGTTGGATCTCAAAACAAGGAAACGAACGGCTTTGATTCGGGGCTGAAATGCCCAATCTGGACCGAACACGGCCTGGCACACGCCCGTGTCTAGGGCCGTGTGCCGCATTCGCCGTCAAAATCGAATCTCCTGGAACCTCACACGGGTATCGAACACGCCCGTGTTCGAGCTGACACGCCCGTGTTCCACCTCACACGGTCGTGTAGCCGGCCGTGTACCCCATGATTTTTCCCCATTTTCAACCTGAGCACTGCACGGGTTCTAGGACACGCCCGTGTCCTTACCCGTGTCGCTTTGACACGCCTGGACCCCAGGCCGTGTACACGGGACATTTCGTCGAGGGAAGATCGACGACTTGATGACACGGCCTTGGACACGCCCGTGTCCTAGGCCGTGTGCCTTGTCTCGACGATCGTCGAGTGAATCTCGACGACTCCCCGGGACGATCGTCGACACGGGTCGACACGCCCTGCGACACGCCCGTGTCGCAGGCCGTGTGCCCATTCTCGACGAATCGTCGAGTAAAACTCGACGACCTCACGGCTAAGTGTCGACACGGGTCGACACGCCCTGCGACACGCCCGTGTCGCAGGCCGTGTGCCCACTCTCGACGACTTCGCGGCTAAGTGTCGACACACGCTTGACACGCCCTGGGACACGCCCGTGTCCCAGGCCGTGTGCCTGCTGCCAGAACCCAAACTGGCCCAAAACGTCCCCCTTTTGCCCCTTTGAGTTTCGGGGCGTTACAAAATACATGGAGGTAATGATGGAGATAATAATGACGACACTAATTTAATGAGCACTGAGGGCGACGCAGATGGTACTGATTCCACTTTCACCGATGGCTTCGAAGATGGCGATTATGATAGAGATGATTTGCATTTTGATGAAAATATAGATGAAACTGTCGAATGGGTTGGAGGGAAGGAGACATCTCAAATGGTTGTAGGAAGCAATATTCTAATCACATCCCACACCCAAAAAAGTAAATCAACATATTGTTATATTTATCAGGGTGCTGCAGATAACTCAAATTTTGAATTTCAAGTTGGGCTATGCTTTAATACAACTCAAGAGTTTAGAGATGTAGTACAAACGTACTCAAATATGCAAGGAAGACTGATTAAATTTACAAAAAACTGTAGTGACAAAGTGCAGGTTACTTGCGAATGTGGATTGGTAATGTACGCTGCATTCATCTCTAAGAATGACCACACCTTCCAAGTGAAGACTATCAAAGGAGAACATTCATGCTACAAAGCCTCAAGTTCAAAACATTGTACGTCTGATTTCCTTGCAAATAAATATCAACACCACTTAAGGAGTAACCCCGAGTGGCCTATATGTTCAATGCAAGAAACAATGCAAATGAAGAATAGAATGTCTCTCTCGATCTGAAAGATGTATAGAGCGAAAAAACAAGCCAATAAGATAATCAACGATTTAGAGTTAGAGCAGTATGCCAGGTTATGAGATTATTGTGAAGAGATTTGCCCTAGTAATCCTAACACAACGGTAAAACAACAATGTAAACAGGTATCCGAAAATCTATCATGTGCTTTCAAAAAAATATATATATGTTGGGGGCTTTAAAATTGGGTTTTATTGCTGGTTGCCGACCAATAATAAGACTTCATGGTACTCACTTAAAAACCACTACTATAGGAGTTCTATTATGCGCAATCGGTATTGATGAGAACAGTGATATGTACCTTATAGCATATGTCATGGTGCTCAGAGAGAATAAAAAATCTTTGCATTGGTTTCTTAGTCTTTTAATTGAAGATTTAAACATTGTGAACCAATATGCATTTACTATAATATCTGATAAACAAAAAGGTTTGATTCGGGCAGTTGAAGAATTATTACCACATGCAGAACACAGGTTTTGTTGGAGGCACATGTATAGTAATTTTAAGCAAATTCACAAAGGCTTGCAACTCAAATCTTTATTGTGGAAGGCAACATCTGCAACTAGATTAGTTGATTTTAATAGAGAGATGGCGAAGATGAAAGAATTCAACATTGCGGCTTATGAATGGGTACGAGTCAGAGATCCCAAAAATTAGGCAAGATCACATTTTAGTAGATGGCCAAAATGTGATATGTTGCTTAATAATTTATGTGAGAGTTTCAATAATGTAATAATGAAGGCTAGAGACAAACCCATTATCACAATGCTTGAGATTATAAGAATTATTCTGATGAAGATGATACATACATAGAGAGATAAAATATTTAAATCTGGTGGAGATATATGTCCAACCATTCAAAAGATTTTGGAAAATAATAAAAGGGGGTGCAAGAATATATTTTGGAGTGGAATGGAAAGGATAAATTTGAGGTGAAGGGATGAGAAGGGGATAAATGGATATTTGATTTAGAATCCCATGAATGTACTTGCAATAAGTGGGATCCTAGTGGAATTCCATGTGTGCATGCTATAACGTGCATTTCTATAAAAGGGGGAAGGCTGAAGACTACATTGATTATTGGTATAAGAAAACTACCTTCTTGAAAGCTTATGAGCACATGTTGAATCCTATCAACGGACAAGGTGAGTGGCCCCAATGTAACTTAAATCATGTGGTGTCGTGGAATATATCGACCAAAACGGCGAGACGACCTTCAAAGCATGCAAGAAGAAAAGAGGAAGACGAGCTTCCTAACAAGAAATATGGTATAAAAACAATTGGTACAAAATATGCTTATTTCAAGTGTGGAGTTATGTGACATAACAAAAAAAGGTGCGGTTAATCCTCCAATACCAGTGAACCAACATTGCCCACAAAATCAACATCCAAATTAAAGCTACCGGTTATTTCAATTACATTGTTATATTACATATTACATTCATTGTTGAAAAATATTGATTGTTTTCTACTTCCATTTAGGTGAAGAAGAAGATCGCACGTTCAAATACCGACGCCGGGAAAGATGCATTAAGTGGACCATCAGATTTTACTTTTCAATGTAAGTAATATCAAGTAAATATTTTAAATTAATGTAATTTAGATAAAATTGCTGACATAATTATTTTGTGTTCTTCGCAGGTGAGCCGAAAGGTTACGAAAACTACATTGAATTTATATGACTGTGTTATTTTATGATTTTTGTTATTTTGTATGTTGAAAATCATGTTGAATTTTGCAATTCAGAACTACTTTTTGTGATTTTATGATTCTGGTAGGCGTATATGTAGAAGAGTTTGAAGAACATCTGCTAGCATGTGAGTCAAATAACCTCTTCCTGCAGTGTAATGCAGTTTTCTGCCAAATAGTAACCAACGTCAATTTATAACTTGCACTCTTTCATATTTAACTACTTGAAGCACATGGACCAAGCAACTACAGTGTAATGCAGTTTTCCAACCTGTTTATTCGTCGGCTAAACCACTTATCACAGACGTTCAGTAATATGTAAGAGTTCTCCAAATCTCCCACTGTGGCATAATGTAAACAGTCTATCTTTTTAACTAATGCAAGGAGAGCCATATAATATTATTTTTTACTTCCATTTAAGGGGTACATAATACATTGAGACCAAAATACCATCTTGTAAATATTTGGGTCTTTTATTAAATTAAAATAAAAGCTTTAAATGAAATGAGAGTGCATTTGAGATTTTGGAGGGTGCAAAGTGTTAAGGAATTAGAATGAGTGTTGAAGGCAGGAAAATTCTCAACCTCAGAAATATGATCAAGACAGCCTAAGGTTACTGATTTTATGATCCGACGTCACAATTCAAATGGTTGGTGAGAGAGAGAGAGAGGAAACTATCTATAAGCATACCCCAAGTGCTCCAGCGGGGAGGTCCCACCACGTACCCGGAAGTTTGGAAGAAACTTCCCCTCCACAACTGAAAGGCTGAGCGAGGTACTAGGCAGACATGGACTGGGATAGTATCCACTTGGGAGGACCACAACCTCTTCCTAAAGTGCCATTTCCAGTACCCCTGAGGGCTATTTATAGAGTAATCCTGGGCGGGGGGTATAGGCGAATATCCGGCTTCTGCCAGCGAGTTTCAAGGGATACTCGCCTATACTCGTGAGTTACTCGCCCATACTCGCGAGTTACTCGCCCATACTCGCGAGTTACTCGCCCAAGCTCGTCTCTGCTCGCCCAAGCTCGCCTCTTCTCGCCACAGCTTGTCTCTGCTCGCCGAATGGTCTGCAAATAGTCGTCTGCTATGGTACTTCTGATCTCGACGAATTACGGGTTATACACAATCCCCGTTTTTTTCAAGCTCGGTACGAGCTTGGAAAAACAATGTTGAACCCATTGTTCGGAGAGGTGACGTTATACGATGCGCTGCGCGAGATCCTTCCTAGGAGTGGAGCTCAATTGGAAGGGGAGAGAAGGTTTATACCTCATAGGAACCAAGTTCAATTGAATTGTAGAAGAGGTCGACACCTCGCAGGAGAAAGCTCAACTAGAGATACAGAATATGGTTGATACCAAGCAGGAGCCGAGCTCAACTGGAGGTGGAGAAGAGGTTGACACCTCGTAGGAGAAAGCTCAATTGGAGGTACAGAATATGGTCGACACCAAGCAGGAGTCGAGCTCAACTAGAGGTACAAAATATGGTCCACACCAAGCAGGAGCCGAGCTCAACTGAAGGTGGATAAAAAGGTCAACACCTAGCAGGAGCCGAGCTCAACTGAAGGTGGAGAAGAAGTCAACACCTCGCAGGAACCGAGATCAACTAGAAGTGGAAAAGAGGTTGACACCTCGCAGGAGCCGAGCTCAACTGGAGGTGGAGAAAAAGGTCGATACCTAACAGGAGCCAAACTCAACTGAAGGTGGAGAAGAGGTCGACACCTCGCATGAGCCGAGCTCAACTAGAAGTGGAGAGAAGAGGTCGACACTTCGCAGGAGCTGAGCTCAACTAGAAGTGGAGAGAAGAGGTTGACACCTCGCAAGAGCCGAGCTCAACTGAAGGTGGAGAAGAGGTCGACACCTAGCAGGAGCCGAGCTCAACTGAAGGTGGAGAAAAAGGTCGACACCTAGCAGGAGCCGAGCTCAACTGAAGGTGGAGAATATATTCGACACTTAGCAGGAGCCGAGCTTAACTGGAGGTGGAGAAGAGGTCGACACCTCACAGGAGGAAGCTCAACTGGATGTGGATAGTCGACTCGGGGAGGCGAGTAGTTAGTCTGTAAGAGAGAAGCTCATACATAGGTGACAGGCTACGACATCACTCCAACAAGGGACTTGGTCTCACTCGAGGAGGTCGTTGGCCGGTATGCAGGAGAGGAGCTCGTGCAGGGACTCAGACTTATGATAACACTGTCATTCGAGGACTTCAATCGTAGCTCTCACTTGAGGAGGTCGTTGGCCGGTATGCAGGAGAGGAGCTCGTATAGAGACTCAGATTTATGATAACACTGCCACTCGAGGACTTCAATCGGAGCTCTCACTCGAGGTCGTTGGCCGGTATGCAGGAGAGGAGCTCGTGCAGAAACTCAGACTTATGATAACACTACCACTTGAGGACTTCAATCGGTGCTGAAGTAGTTCGTCCTACTGCTTAAGAGATTATCAGTGAGTCAAATGCATCAATATCTTTGAGGATGAAGAAATTCTAAAGAGAATGACGATCTTTCCCCGTCGAGTTGGGAGGTTGGCGTCCAGACCTATTCATGATAGTTCCTCCAGTCGGAGGAGAGATGCAATCAGGGATAGCTAGGCTGACATGCAAGGGGGGAGCTGATCTCGGTCGTCAATGCAGGGGCTCGGTCTTACAAGGATGCTTACATCCTGAGGCATCGTCCCATCGTCCACCCAGGGCTATCTAGGAGAAACAGGTCAAATGCTCACTTCCCAACCCAACCGTGAAGATTGTTTTCAGCTCTATCACTTGGTTACGAAAACCAGATTACAAGCAAAGGGAAATAGTCCTCGTGTAACGCCCCTAGCCGATACAACGTGACAGCGTCACGGCTCCGCTCTAGGCGACGCTACCGGGTTGCAGCCCAAGCACCCAAACCACTCTCCATGGACTGCCTCAATCGGCGCCTATGCCCACTGGCGGGTTGTTGGTGGACACAACCTCCCTTTGATGAGGTAAACTCGATAGTCATGCCCGCACTACGGGGACTTCCCAGGAGGTCACCCATCCCAGTATTACTCTAGCCCGAGCACGCTTAACTATGGAGTTCTTTCAATTCTCATCACCAATTGAGCTGCACTTTTTATTGTAACATCCCCTGGGCCTTCCGTGGGCCTCAGCTCACTAGGCCTTCATTAGACCGTTACCGGGCTGCATCCCAAGCACCCCAACCCCTCTCCCTCCATAGGCGGGTTGTTGGTGACCACAGCCTCCCTTTGATGAGCAAACTCGACAGCTAAGTTGGGCTGTACGGGGACTTCCCAGGAGGTCACCCATCACAGTACTACTCTCGCCCAAGCACGCTTAACTATGGAGTTCCTTCAACTCTCATCACCAGTTGAGCTGCACCTCAATTGGTGATGAGAGTTGAAGGAACTCCATAGTTAAGCGTGCTTGGGCGAGAGTAGTACTGGGATGGGTAACCTCCTGGGAAGTCCCTGTATGGCCCAGCTTAACTGTCGAGTTCGCTCATCAAAGGGAGGTTGTGGCCACCAACAACCCACCTGTGGAGGGAGAGGGGTTGGGGTGTTTGGGCTGCAGCCCGGTAACGGTCTAACAGAGGCCTAGTGTGCTGAGGCCCACGGACGGCCCAGGGGGCGTTACACCTCGGGGGGGGGGGGGTCCTACTAGACAATCTCAAGTCCACCATCCTTCCGTGAATGTACAACCCCATATTCGTTGGGTAGAACCAAGGTCCCCCTCAAGGACTCAAGGACCCGGCTTGGACTAGCTTCGGGCTGGCTTTGGCCTTCAGAGCGGAAGAGCTCCCACCTGGGAGTAGACGAGAATGATCGCATCAAGCTACAGCCGAGACCCACTTCTGCCCAGAGGTGGCGAGAAGCTCGCGCCCCATGGAGGGCGAAAGCGGGCTCAGTCTAGGGGACCCTTCATCCTTTCTTCTTTAGCTCCCGCCGAGTGAGAGACGGGATGGTTCTCGGCATAGGGTTCTCGTCGGGTGGGGGCCAGGGCCTAGGGTGAAATTACCTAGTTGCCCTCGAGTAAATGACCTATTTGCCCCCGGGGTCTGCATTTAGAATTTCATGACAGCGGGATCTGGCTATTGACAGGCAAGACAAGGGTGCTTTGGTAATTTCAGGTCAGCAAAGACTATAAATAGACCCGCAGGGGCTCCTCGGAAGGCAGGCTTTTCATTTTTCTCTAAGGATCCATTTGTTTTGGCGGTTGCGGATCGATTCAGCGGGTGGAAACGGAGAGTTCGAACCGGAGGGGGGAGGTGGCTGCTCCAAACAGAGCTTTTTGGGGCGTTTCTCAAGGCGGGCAGGTGGAAACGGAGCAAACGCCGCCGGAGGTTCATTTGTTTACCCTCCTTCCGGCGGCGTTTGCCCAAAACGGAGAAGCAAAACGCCCAAACAAATAGAGCCTAAGACTCTCTAGTGCTTTCTGAGGAGCTTCCAGCCCAGCTTTTGGTTTTAGAGGGGAAGCTCTCAGAGATCTTCCGGGAAAGAGGTGTGACCTCCCTGCTGAGGCTTAGGGTCAGTTCTAGGTCCTTTACAACCAGTCAGGGGTCGGGGGTTGAGAGAAGTAGGTGTCGACTACCCCTTATTTACGAACTCTCGTTGAGGTCAATTTCTGGCTTCAACAGTTCTGGTGCGGTGAGCGTGGACAATAGTCAGTACAAGAAAATTCCAAGTCAAGTCTCATGGCCGGAGGTGAAGGAGAGGGAGCTAGCTCGGGAGGTTCTCCCTCCCGGGAGAGTGGGGTGATGTTTGGAATGTTAGAGGACTTCAGGCGGTAGGTCTTGCAGACTATCCACTTGGCCTTCTCGGCGAGGGGCGAGTGGGAGACTCCGCAGGTTCATGTGGCGGCTGCTCCATCATTGGGCGAGAACGCTCCCGGACAACGTCTCGTGAAGGAGATTCTGGCTGAGGCGGCAGAAAGGGATATCCATAGGCGGGAGCTGTTCCCGGGACAGACCAGTGCAGACAGAGCCAGTGAACCGAGGTCGCGAGAGGAGCCTTCTCGACAGATGGTGAGCGGGAGCCCCTTTAGTGAGCTTAGCATTTCAGCCCCGGTCCCGGAAGGGTTTAGGGAGCCGGATATGTCATATTACACCGGGAGGGACGACCCTACACCACATGTACAGTGGTTCAAAGATGTCATTTCTATAAGGCAAATGTCGGATGCCTTCAAGTGCAGGCTCTTTGCCATCACATTGAAGGAAAAAGGCGAGGGACTTGTTCCACCAGTTACCTGTGAGCTCAATTTACTATTTCGAAGATCTGAGATGTGGATTCTTGCTGAGGTTCTCAACGTCCAAGAAGAGGAAGAAGTCAGTGGAGTGCTTGTTTGCCATCAAGCAGAGGTCGGAAGAGATGCTGGGGCACTACATGGACAGGTTCCAGGAGGATATTCTGCATGTGTAGGAGATGTCGAGGTACACGGTGATGCTGGCCTTCACTCTAGGGTTGAGGCCCAGTTTCTTTAGCATGGAGCTGAAGAGGGTTCCCCCCCCCCTCTCCTTTGAGGAGCTGATGGAGAGGGCAACGAAAGAGATTGAGATCGAGTTGGCCAATCCGGCGTTTGCAAGGAGGTTAGCCAAGTTGACGGAAGAAGATGGAAAGGAAGCTGGAGCAGGGAGGCAGAGAGAGCGAAGGGAGGAGAGAAGGATAGAGGAACCCCGAGATCAGGGGCAACATCAAGGTTGGGGGCCGCGGGAGCCGAACAACAGGTTAGGATGGAGGCCCCAAGAGGGTCACCCTCAAAGACAAGGTGGTGGATTCCCGGGCAGGGACGACTACAGAGAGCAAAGGAGGACCAACCAGCCAGCTTGGAGGAAGGGGCAGAGGGTCCCCCTCCGGCCGCAGCAGAAAGCAATGGAGATAGTAAGGGGAAGAGGAGGAAGGAGAGGAGCTCGGGGAGGAGAGAGGAGGAGAGAAGACAGGGTAGCATTGCCCTTCTGTGACTTTCATCAAGAGGTGGGTCACACGACGGCCACCTGCCCAGAATTTCTGGAGATGAGGGCAGCAAGGGGGCAAGCTCAACAGCAACCCCCCGTGAGGATTGAGGAAGTCCTGCCAGAAGGAGGAGGAGATGATAGATGCGAAGACCGGTTGGATGTGGGGACCCGAGGAGGGATCGGGGTGATCCACGGAGGTGTGGGTATCGAGGCTACCCGCAAGGGGAGCTTTCAAACCATGTATCGAAGGAGCGTCGCCTCGACCTCCCACCCCCCCCCCCCCCCCACTATAGGAGAAGATCACTTTCTCGGTGAAAGACTTGCCGGATTACGAGGATCCATTCTACGATGCCTTGGTGATCAAGACAGCGATAGAGAATTTCACGGTCTCCCAGACACTGGTGGACAATGGGAGTTCCGTGAACGTAATCTTCAAGAAAGCCTTCGATGAGTTGAAGGTGGAAGCTCAGAGGGTGCTAGCCTCGGATGGACCGCTGTTTGGGTTCTTGGGGGAGCGAAAGGAGGTGGAAGGAGGGGTAGGGCTGTATATGACGTTGGGGGGTATCGAGGAATTGCCGGTTTGTCATTGTTGACGCTCCGAGCAGCTACAACACAATATTCGGGCGGCCTCTAATCAGCGCCTTTCGTTGCGTCCCCTCCTCGTTCCATCAGTGCCTCAAGTTCAATAGCGGAGGGGTGCAGGTCAGGATCAGGGGAGATCCGAGAGTGGCGAGGCAGTGCTACGTGACTGTCGTCAACACTATATCTTGGATGGAGGAAGCAGAGTAACTGGAGAGGGAAATGGCAAGGGCAGAGGAAGCTGAGGGGGAAGGAGAGATGAGTCTGGATGAGGTTGAGGAGAAGGTCAAAGAGGGGGCCGCGAGGAAGGAGGTGGTGAACCCAGGCGAGGTTTGGGAAGAGGCTGAGGAGGAGGAAGTGGACAAGGAAGGAGCAAGCTTGAGTGAGGCGGGGGAGGAGCAGAGGATGGAGGGAGAGATAGAGGGGGAGGTCTGGAGGGGCAGGGAGGTGGTGCTGCCCGAGGAGGGTTGGTTGGAAGCGATGGAGGTGGAGAGGCTGGGTGTTGAGGAGTGGAGAGAAGAGGAGGAGAGGGACAGCGAGGAGCAGGCTCGGCTGGAGTCGGCGGAGGAAGTTGTGGAGATGGAGGTGGTCAGCAGGGCAGGGAAAGTGGAGAAGGTGAGGGTCAGCGGAGGCTTGGGCCAAGAAGACCAGGCGAGGATGTGGGAGTGCATCTAAAAGAATATTGACATCTTTGCCTAGAGCACGGCGGATATGTCGGGCATTGACTCTGACGTGGCTTGTCACCGCTTGAACCTGGACCCCAAGACACTCCCCATCCGCCAGAAGATGAGGACCATCGCCATAAAGCTAGAGGATCCCATCCGCGAGGAGGTGAAGAAGCTTCTCGATGCAGGCTTTATTTCAGAGATCTAGTATCCAGGATGAGTCTCCATGTGGTGATGGTAAAGAAGGGTGATGAGAGATGGAGAATGTGTGTAGATTTTTCTTTATTAAATAAATCGTGCTCTAAGGATTGCTACCCCTGCCTCGGATCGACGCGCTGGTTGATTCAGCCGTCGGTTTCTCTATCATGAGTTTTTTGGATGCTTTTTCAGGTTATTACCAGATCCGCATGCATCCGCCCGACGTCAAGGATGTATCCTTCATCACGAGGGAGGGGTGCTTTAGTAATAAAATGATGCCCTTCGGGCTAAGGAACGCGGGGGCTACGTACCAACGAATGATGGATCGAGTGTTTAAAGATCAAAGGGGAAAGAACTTAGAGGTCTACGTCAATGACCTCATGGTTAAGAGCAGGGACGTGGGTTCGCACTTGCTCGATCTGGAGGAGACGTTCGCAACTCTACGAAAGTTCAAGATGAGGCTGAACCCCCAAATACATCTTCGGGGCGAGCCGAGGCAAGTTCCTCGGTCACCTTCTAACCCCAACAGGGGTCAAGCCTAACCTAGATAAGGTGAGAGTCATCATGGAGTTGGAATCACCTCGCAGCGCTAAGGAGGTTCAGCGCTTGACAGGTAAGCTGGCTGGGCTGAGTCGTTTGTTATCTCGGGCTGGAGAGAGGTGCTCGCCTTTCTTCAAAGCACTTTGGGGGAGTAAACAGTTCGAGTGGACGAAGGAGTGTGAGGAGGATTTTTAGTCATTGAAGACTCAGCTGACCCAAGCACCACTCCTGCAGAGTCCGAAGGAGGGGGAGGACTTAGCCTTGTACCTTAGGGTAGGGGCTGAGGCAGTGAGCTCTGTGTTGGTAAGGGAGGAAGGAAAAAGGCAGCTACCCATCTATTATGTCAGTAGAGTCCTAAAGAAGGCCGAACTACGCTACCCCATCTTAGAAAAGTTAGCTTTCTCGCTGGTTGTCTCGGCCCGGAAACTCAGGCCGTACTTTCAGGCTCATTCAATCAAGGTTGTAACCGACCACCCCCTACGCAAGATCTTTGAAGGGGTAGAACACTCGGGACGGTTGGCCAAATGGTCCATCAAGCTCAGCGAATTCGATGTCTCTTTTGTACCTAGGCTATCCATCAAGGCACAGGCGGTGGCTGACTTCTTGGCTGACTATGTCGCGGAGCTGGGAGAGGGAGATGCCCTGCCGAAGGAGGCGTGGAAGATGTATGTCGATGGGTCCTCAGGGAAGCATTCCCTGGGGGGATGGGTGGTGCTAGTAAGCCCCTAGGGGGTCACCATAGAGCAGGCGGTAGCGCTACACTTCTCGGTCACTAACAACCAGGCAGAGTATGAGAACGTCATAGCCGGGTTACGGTTGGCCAAGGAGCTTGGAGTTCACGACATGGAGACATTCACAGATTCACTAGTGGTGGCGTCCCAGATCAGGGGAGAGTATGAAGCTCGGGAACCAACCCTCCAGAGGTACTTGGTTCCTAACCTTCTCGATACAGCATCTACCTAGGGAAGAGAATGAGGCGGCTGACCGATTGGCCAAGTTGGGACCCCGAGGGGGGGGGACCTTGACTGATCTATTTCATCCGGCGATCAAGGAAGGGGAGCTAATGGAAGTAGATCGGCGACCCTCATGGATATACCCCTTCGTGACCTTATTCATCACGGGCAACCTCCCTGAGGGGATCAAGGAGGCAAGGAGTTTTCAGTGTAAGGCAGCCCACTATTTCATGCACGAAGGAAGCTTACATCAGAAGATGCTCTCGGGCCTCCTGGCGTGGTGTGTGACGGAAGAGGAAGCCCGGCGTATTCTAGAGGAGACACACTCTAGGGAATGTGGTAGCCATTCCGGAGGAAGGTCGTTGGAGGCAAGGGTGGTCAGGAAAGGGTATTTCTGGCCCACCCTAAGGAAGGATACCGAGGAGTTTGCGAAGAGGTGCCAGAAATGCCAGCTCTATGCCCCCTCCAGCTCTTGCCTGCTCAACAGCTTCGAAGCATTACAGCATCATGGCCTTTTGACATTTGGGGGATGGATCTAGTCGGGTCGTTCCCCCCGACGAGCGGGCATAGGAGGTTTCTCTTGGTTATGATTGACTACTTTTCTAAATGGCTGTAGGTTAAGGCATTGGCCAAAGTAACCTCCCAAGTCATCAGGAACTTCGTCTGGGGGGAGATCATCTGCAGGCACGGGCTATCTCAGGCCATTGTCACAGACAATGGTCCTCAATTTGCAAGCGAGGAGTTTATAAGTTTCTGCACTCAGCGGGGCATCGACCTCAGGTTTTCCTCCATCCACCACCCCAGTAGCAACGGTCAGGTGGAGGCGGCGAACAAAATTATAGTGAACATGTTCAAGAAAAAAGTGGAAAACTTGATGGGGAGCTGGGTGGAGCAGCTTCCCTCGGTGTTATGGGCTTTGCGCACAACCCCAAACACAGCCACCGACGAGACCCCATTCAAGATTTCCCATGGGTGTGAGGCGGTCCTGCTCGTGGAATTTGAGGTCCGGTCCCCACGAGTTGCGGCTGAAGGTGATGGAGACAAGGCCTGGAGGCTAGAAAATGGAGAGGAGCTACGACTCTCGTTAGACATGGTGGAAGAACTTCATGGCGTGGCCGCTGTCAGGCAGGAGGAGATCAAACAAAGGATGGCAAAGTATTTCGATAAACATGTGAGGATAAATCAGTTCAAGGAAGGGATCTTGGTCCTGAAGAAGGTCGACGTCGCAGGGAGGTCGACCGCGGTGGGTAAGTTCAACCCCAACTGGGAGGGACCCTATATCGTAGAAAACATCCTGGAGTCGAGGGGATACCACCTCCAGAATGTGGAAGGGGTATCCATGAGTCATGCATGAAGCGGAGATGACTTGAAGTGCTTCTACCCATAGGGGGGCAAGGTTGTAAATCCTACTTGTAATAACATCTTTGAGTTTCTTCTCACGATTGGTTTTCTTATTTGTTCTTGGAAATCTTTGCATTACCCCGAGCCTGGCTCGGCCCCAGGTAGACCCGCTATTTGGCTCCTACTAGCTGGCAGGTCCGAAGGATCGCCTGTGGGGGTAAGGGACCCCGAGTGCTGCTCGGCCCCGGGTAGACTCGCTGCCCAGACTCTCATTAGCTGGTCAGGGTTGTAGGCACACCTGGGGGGAAAGGATTGGCTCTTGGAGATCTTAGCACTACCCCGAGCCTGGCTCGGCCCCAGGTAGACCCGCTGCCTGACTCTTACTAGTTGGCAGGTCTGAAGGCTCGTCTGTGGGGGTAAGGGACCCCGAGTACTGCTCGGCCCCGGGTAGACTCGCTGCTCAGGCTCTCATTAGCTGGGCAGGGTTGTAGGCACACCTGGGGGGAAAGGATTGGCTCTTGGAGATATTATCACTACCCCGAGCCTGGCTCGGCCCCAGGTAGACCCCCTGCCTGGCTCCTACTAGCTGGTAGGTCCGAAGGCTCGCCTGTGGGGGTAAGGGACCCCGAGTGCTGCTCGGCCCCGGGTAGACTCGCTGCCCAGGCTCTCATTAGCTGGGCAGGGCTGTAGGCACACCTGCGGGGAAAGGATTGGCTCTTGGAGATCTTTGCACTACCCCGAGCCTGGCTCGGCCCCAGGTAGACCCGCTCCCTGACTCCTACTAGCTGGCAGGTTCGAAGGCTCGTCTGTGGGGGTAAGGGACCCCGAGTGCTGCTCGGCCCTGGGTAGACTCGCTGCCCAGGCTCTCATTAGCTGGGCAGGGCTATAGGCATACCTAGGGGGAAAGGATTGGCTCTTGGAGAT
Source organism: Platanthera guangdongensis (assembly GCA_039583875.1). Taxonomy (NCBI): domain Eukaryota; kingdom Viridiplantae; phylum Streptophyta; class Magnoliopsida; order Asparagales; family Orchidaceae; genus Platanthera; species Platanthera guangdongensis. The sequence goes on from CM077148.1 coordinate 177,710,569, forward strand.
CTTAGCACTACCCCGAGCCTGGCTCGGCCCCAGGTAGACCCGCTGCCTGACTCCTACTAGCTGGCAGGTCCGAAGTCTCACCTGTGTGGGTAAGGGATCCCGAGTGCTGATCGGCCCCTCGTAGACTCGCTGCCCAGGTTCTCATTAGCTGGACAGGGTTGTAGGCACACCTAGGGGGAAAGGATTGGCTCTTGGAGATCTTTGTACTACCCCGAGCCTGGCTCGGCCCCAGGTAGACCCGCTGCTTGGCTCCTACTGGCTGACAGGTCCGAAGGCTCGCCTGTGGGGGTAAGGGACCCCGAGTGCTACTCGGCCCCGGGTAGACTCGCTGCCCAGGCTCTCATTAGCTGGTCAGGGCTGTAGACACACCAGGGGGGAAAGGATTGGTCTTTGGAGTCATGACAGAGTCACAAAGCCCCTTGTTAATAGGATCAGAATCGAGCACCTTCAAGCCCTAAATAGGGAGGGGTGACCCAGACCCCTCCCGGCGCAGCTCTCGACAAAACCCACCCGGAAGGCCTCTCGTCACGAATCTCCCAACAGGGGGTTTCAGCAAGGTTCTCGACGGGGCTCTCGCCGCGATCAACTGGCTAGGGGGTCCCGGCAAGCAAGACTCGACAGGGATTTCGGGTGCAACCTTTAAGGTAAGGCTCTCGGCGTATTCTTTACAGCAAATCCCCCTAAGCCATCTCTCAGCATGGAAGGCAGTCGTCACCTAAAATAGCCTTGGGTTCACGTAAAGTTGACAAACATTCCAGCGACAAAGCAGACATTTCCGCATTCAAGAAGAAGAAAGAAGCAGTAAGGGGATTTCGCCCCATGTACAAAAATTACAGTAATTTAGTTAATAAAGCCTAATTGTATCAGAACAAGGTTACACTAAGCGGGAAAGCTAGCACAAAGGCTATCGGGCTGATTCGCCGGTGTTTCCGCTGGAGGTCTCGCCGGAGGATCTGCTAGGAGAGTAGCCGGAGGACTCGCCGGGAGAGCGGCTGCTAGTTCTCGCGAGCTCCGCCGCGCCGTCTGCCGGACAGCCATCCTCTCCTGCAGGGCGGGGGATGGGCTCAAACAAAAAAGGCAGGATCCCTCGCGTAGTGAAGGTCTCGCCTCCTTCGTTCAGCAGCCCCAATTCCCGCAAAACTTCGATCACAATCTTCGCTGTTGCTTGCGCATTCTCCTGGACGATTACATCGATCTCGTAGGCAGAATAGTGACGGCGCTCCACTCTCTCCTCCTGCGGTGGCCGATCCTTGGTCAGGGCTAGGGCCTCCTCCAGACGCTTTACCTCGGCCCGCAACACTTGGTTCTCACCCTCGGCGTGGGCCACTCGCGCGCGAGACAACTCAATCTCCTCAAGATCCTGCGAGGTGATCCATTTAGGCGAAAGGTGTAAACGGATGGAAGAGCGAGAAACGTTGGAAGGTCCTACTTACCTCTAGGGCCGGGCGAGTGGAGAGGAGTTGTTGAGCGACAGCTAATTCGGCCCTCTGGGTAGCGGCTTCCTCCACCGAGGCATCCCTCGCTCTAAGCATGTCGATGAAGTTCCGCTCTATGATGAGGGTGTGACGCCCGGCCATGTGCGAAAGCTAGACCATGCGAAGCTGGGCCTGGACGGCATCAAAAACGAGGCCCTTTGTCGTTGTCCTGTCAAAGGAGTCGGCGTCTTCCCGGCTGTAAAGGTCGTATCCCAGCGCGAAGGCGTGGCTGGAGACTTCGTCTCTCTCTCTTTCCAGGAGGGGAGAAGGGTAGAAACGGCTATGCGTTTATTGGCAGGGTCCCACTGGAGCATAGGGAAGCCCTATGTGTCCTTATACTTATCGCCAAAACCAAAGTTCATATGTCCTCTTGGCACCGGACCGCAGGAAGGCTTGGCCGGAATCTCTGCGACAAGCAGGCCTGCTTCTGCCTCGCCAGCAGAAGAAGAGGTCTCGACGGGAGTCTCTGAGGTAGGATAGCGAGCATCGGCCCTGCGGTAGCGGTAGGGATCGCGTCAGGGGTCTCGGCGGGCGCCGACATCACCGTTTTGCCCTTTTCCGCAGTGGTCGGTTTCGACTTTTTGGAAGGGGGCCGGGAGGGAGCTTGATTTCCGCTTCGGAACGCTCGTTGTGGAGGAAGCTCCCGGCTCTTTTCGGCAGGTGTCGGCGGCCGCCAGGGCGCGAACCAGGGCGTCAGTAGGTGCCCCAGACTCTTCAAAGGGCTGGTGGATGGGAAGATCTCGCTCACCTGCAAAGCCTGTAGTTTTTATAAAGCCTTTCGTTCGAAGTAAGCTCTCGCAAGATTAATCCAGAAAGTGACCTTTGCCGGGGGGAACCGGTTGGAGAGTTTCTAGGTCTCGCCGGAGGAAGGGAATGTCGAAGACTTTCTAGCCAAAGAATTCGACGAGAGCGCCCTCTCGCTCCCCGAGAGTCGGAGGCTTGTAAGTCGCGTCGTCGTATTGAATGGGGGCGAGAGGGACGTTGCCGAAAGGTCCCGAGACGAAGACGAACCTTTCCGCAAAGTGGTGATGCTTGTTAGCGAGACCCGCCGTCTTCACCGACTGGACGGAGAGGAAGACCGACCCTCCCTTGGCTCGGAAGTTGAACAACTTTCGAAAGATCGAAAGATTGAACTCGATCCTTTCCGCCCGCATGTAGCAGGCGAAAGCCACAAGGAGGGCGATGGAATTGGGATTGAGTTGAGCGAGTACCACCCCGTAGTAGCGCATGGCTTGGCGCACCTCAGGCTAGAGGGGGAGTCGGAGGCCCGCTTCGAAGTGCTCCAGAGGAATGGCAAGCTCCCCTTCCGGCACGAGGTTCACCCTGTCCTCACGCCCGGGTTTCCGCGCGGTAAACCCCGACGGGATGTAGTTCTTGTTTATGGTGACGAACTCCGCTTGCGTAAGCCGGCAAGGCGGGAAGTCATGATCAAGGAAGGATTACGCGCACTTGGAATGACCCCCGCTCTCGCCCGGCATCTCGGAGGAAGGAGAGAAGAGAGGGTGGGATGCAAAGACGAGAACCTTTGCGCTTTTAGAAAAGGCGAAAGCAATTGACTGATGGACGAAACTTTGGAATAAATGCGGGGAATGGGGTATGTGGATTGACCTATTTATAGAAAGCAGGGTAATCATAAGTTCTGAAGAAAAGTATGGCAGGGAAAAGTCAACGAGTCAACGACTCCGATGCTTTGCTTTCTGTCCTGTCGCGCTAGCTCTCCGTGGTTTGATGAGACGCGATAGCCTCCAAGGGAGTCTGGATAAGGGGGGCAGACAGCCTCAGTGCGCGAGAAACGTTGAGCGAGATGCACGCATCAGGTATTCGCAGGGTATTAGAACAACATACAAAAGGGGGAACTGAAGAAACACAGATATAGACGGGGTCTCGCCAGGCGAGAGCCCCCGACAACAATAGTAAAAAAATAATGATAATAACAGTTACAAGCAACGCTAGAAGTAAGAAGGGTACAGATGGAAGAGGTAGGCTAAGAAGAGGGGTAAAGAGAGGGATCGTCCGGAGAGCTCAGTATGACACCCACCGCCAACGACCTAGATCTCGCCGGCCAGACCGGGGAGGGTCTCGAGGGTCGAAGAAGGCCGTCAGAGAGGTTAGCCCCCGGTTGGCCAGGCGGAGCTGATCTCGAATCCGCGCGATGTACCTCCCCGGTGAGGTTTCGCCGGAAGCCGCATCATGGAATCCCGCCCCGCCAAGGAGGTCTGCACAGTCCCGCTCAATAGTCGCCAGTCGCAGCTCCATTTTCTCGTGAATCCTCCTCACCGCTGCGTAGTTGGCCCTTTGCTGTCGTGCGAGTTTCGACAAGACTATCGCCACCCTCCGCCTTCGCTCCTTTCTGCTCTTGGGGCCCTCGAGAAAGTCTTCCATCTCGCCAGCGGAGGGGAGGGGCGAGTCTCCCCCTGTTTCTTCTTCTTCTTCTTCTTCTTCTACTTCCTCGTCATCCTTTTCAGCCTCTTGGTCTTTTTGCTCTGAGGAAACGAAAACAGTCAAAATAAGAGGGGGGGCATGTGAATGAAGAGTGGGGAGGCTCTCGCTTGCCTGGGGAGGGAGGGACGTCTTTCCCCGACGGACGGCGAGAGGGGCCGGACCGATCCTCTAGGCCTTTTCCGAAAAGCAGATGGAGCGGTTTGCCCCGACCCGGGCGAAAAGGCCTGCTGTAACTACCCTATCCGTTCATATCGTATATCCTAGATGGTCCGGCCGGGGCCCCACAACATATACCACAAAACGAGCGATGAAGTCACGGTATGGCACCAGAGTAGCGCAGCGCACCCTAACCCATTGCATTCTAGTGGAAGCATATATAACACTTGAACTCCACACCTGAATGTCCGACATAAAACCCCATATTTTATATATTCATAGGAATGTCTTACAACACATACAAGACAAAGAGTTGGCCTTAAGGCCTTACATGACTTTCATACAAGTGGTCATAAACAATGGCACGCAGACCGGCCACACAAAAGAAAACATCACACGTTCATTTCTTTAGCCTTCGAGGGCTAGCGGCGGCAGCAGCAACAACAACAGGGACTTCATCCCTTATGCGTCCCGCTTGGCTCTCCAACACCTGCACATGGACAGACCACCCAATGGTGGAAAAAGAGGCAATGGTCAGCATTCCGCTGACCAAATTATAACGACCCTACCCCTTCTCTCGGGCCAGCGGTATTCTTCCCTACAAAGCATAGCATGTACAAGCATATATATATCTATAGCTCATTCAATGTGCACTCACGCACATCCATTCCATCACAATCGTCAGCCACGCGGCCCAACGATCCGTGCACTCAGGGCACATTCTTGGTGTACCGGCGAACCAGTTGCCCACCACCGTATCAGGGTTGCAACCCAACGACAAATCACTTGAGCATTTACTCTATGGCGTGCAACCGGAGTTCTAGTCTTAACGCACCGGGATGGCCCGTAGCCCCCTTTTGTGACATGGCTCGAAGGCCTAAAACTCTGAAAGAAATAGTGCCTAACCACCTAGAGGGGGGGTGAATAGGTGTACTTTATCTTTTTAAATTTAAGGCAGAAACACTGAACAATTAAACCTGTATTTGCAATTTTCTACAACAATTCAGCACAGCTAGCTCAGCAATCACAGAAATAAACAAACATAGAGTGCACACAGATTTTTATAGTGGTTCCCCAAGGTCTGGGTACATCCACTTTCCCCCTTCGCCTATCTAGTAGTGTACTAGATTCGGCCTAACTTCTGCACTTTTCCTCATATCCTCAGATCCTACAGCTCAGAACCCCAAACAGATTCCTACAACTCAGAGTGTCCCCACTCCTACAACTCAGGCACAAAGCTCTACCACTCAGTCTTCAACAAGACCTACACTCAGGCTAAACAGCCCTACCTCAGCCTTCAACAAGGCCTACACTCAGAGAATTGATTCTCCTACACTCAGGCTCAAAAGCCCTACCTCAGCCTTTATAGATTTAGGCTTACAACTCAGATCCCTTAGGATCCTACAAAAATATAATAGAAAAGTTTTCAGATCACCACTCAGTTTGAGAGAATGAAGAGGGTAATCTTCTTGATCAGTTCTTGATAGCACTGATTCCTGTGATCAACTTTGTCTTTGCTTTCTTCAAGGCTTCTTGAGTCTGAACTCAGTAAAGTTTATCTTCTTGAAGTAGACCGTCTGGCAACTTCCTTCTTAGGATGGAGAATTAAATCTAGATCCTACTTTGCAGTTTGGTTCAGAATCTGCTCCTTAAGAAATTTGATTTACAAGTCTCTTTCTTGACTTCAATTACTGGAGTTCTCTCTCTCCAAGTAAATCTGAAGTTTCTTCAAAATACTGATTTACAGTTTTCTCTGGATCTGTATTGATCTCCTTAATCTTCTGATTGATGATTCAATAATTGTGATCTATTGATTCAAAGATATCACCTCTATGTTGAAGGAGAAAGGCCTTTATATAGTCTTCCTCCAAGGTAACCGGCTGGCCCAGTTTCTAACGAACTTCTGACAGCTCTGACAGTTGCAGTTGACCGGTTGAATGGCAGCTGTCAAGTCATCCAGTCACTTCTTGAAAATACTGTCTCTGTCTGAAAGTGTCGAGACTGATCTTCATTATGTGTCGACACAAATAGACCAAGTGTCGACACAAGTGAACTAAGTGTCGGCACTAGCCTTGATGGTGTCGACACAACTCCTTGTGTTGTTGTAACAACTTCTCGACACTGATTCTTCAGAATGTGTCGACACAGATTCTGTGTGTCGACACAAGCCTTCAGTTGAATGTGTCGACACTGATTGAGTGTGTCGACACAAGTACTTCTTCTTTAACACTTAGTTGAATTCTGCTGTGTGTCGACACATCTCCTTTGTGTCGACACATCTTCTTTTGTTGTTGATACTTGCTGAGTGTCGACACATCTCCTTTGTATCGACACATGCCTTCATGTGTTGAAACTTGCTGAGTGTCGACACATCTCCTTTGTGTCGACACAAGTACTTTAACTTTGTTGAAGCTTGCTGAGTGTCGACACAGGCTCCTGGTGTCGACACATTTGATGTCGACAAAGTTTCTCTGGGTGTCGAAACTGCCTCTAAGTGTCGATACAGATTATGTTGACAATTCTTCACAGTGTGTCGACACTGCCTGTATGTGTCGACACTTTTCTTCTGGTGTCGACTCTACCTTTCCTGGTGTCGACACAAATACTCCAAGTGTCAACACAGCTTCTCTAGGTGTCGACACAAGCCTTCATAAGTGTCGACACTGCATCTCTAGGTGTCGACACATGGACTTAAAAACTTTTCTGCATTTCCTGCAATTACTTAACCTGCACATATAAACTCAAATCACATCAAATACACCTTGATGTATATCATTGAGTAGGGTGAGGCTTCTTCAAATCTGGTACACATTTTCCAATGTACCCAACAATCTCCCCCTATTTGGAGAAGTCATAACCCTTAGTCAATGATATACACCATTCATAATAAATACTCAATATGATGTATAATAGTATTATATGACAGGCTAAATACTAAACAAAACATGTATAAACAATCTTCTTCAGAATAACAATGCAATAGATTGAACATTAAATAATGTTTTGTTACAACTTCTAATATTTCCATTAATCAAAAGTTTACATGGATTTTTAGCACAAAAGATTACAAAATGTAAACTCAAGATAATTTTATTCTATGGCTGCTCTGGCTCCTTGATAACAATGCCTTTTCTAGATTGAATCTTGGCTTGAATTGTAGCATCATTGTCATCAGCAGGCTTCTTTCCCTTAAGATCTTTCTTCTTCTGTTCTTCATCCCTTATCTTCTATCTCTCAAAATAATGATAAGGCTTAGAGAAATACTTGCTAGGCTCCTGTGCATTAGGAGGTAGCTTCCCTAGTTTAGCCTTTCTTCTGTACTATACAATGGCCTCTTGTCTGGCTTCATGTTTTCTCCATTCTTGGTCAGAGTACCATTTACCCCTCTCTAGGAAATTATCCTTTGCAGCCTTCCAAGCAGTCAGAATAATATTTCTAGAAGTTGGGCTCCATTGCTCAAAATCAGGCCTTAACTCTGCCTGTTCTCTGAACCTCTTCTTAGATAATTGAACTTCTTGCTCTTTTAATACTGTCTCTTGCTCTTTTAATACTGCCTTTGGCACAGGCTGTACTACTTTCTCAAAAATAATATTCTTATTACCCTCAGGAGGGCTATATATAGATTGTACTTCCTGATGTATCATGTCAAAATCTGTAGGAGGATAGATCACCTGAGCTACTTCAGCTTGTTCTCCTCCAAAATATGCAGGATTCATTCCAGATTCAGCAACATTATCATCATCACACAAAGGTGGATATCCAAGGGTAGATCTGATGCTGTTTGAAATCCATTTAGTATGGTCAGAGCCTGCTTTGACTAATACTCTCTCCCCCTTTATGACTTCTCTTTCTATATGATCCCTAAGATCATCCTTCTGAAATCTGATCTGAGCATTCAGATAGTTAACACCATCTTTATAAAAAGGTTTTAATTTTTGAAGCTTTTCAGTAATAGCCTTTTGAGAATCTTCAATGACAGTCTTAACAGCAGTTAGGCTTTCTTGTAATTGCTTATCAAATGCTTCTTTGGCAGTAGCACTGACTGCAGTCTGTGCAGTAGCTATATTTTTCATTTCAGTGACAATCACATTATGTGATGCGGTCAAGTTTTCATTCATTCTTATTTGATTTTCCAAGACATAGCCCTGCTTAACTGCTATGTCATCAACCTGTGTCTTTATCTTCTCTTGGTGAGTGGCTAGGTAAACCACTACATTACCTCCTTTATGAAAACAGTCAGTCATTTCTTTCTTATTTTGATTAACTTCAAATCTTATAGATTTTATGTCTTGAGCCAGATCAAATTGAAGGGATTTATGTCCTTCATCCATATAAGTTTGTATAGCCTTCCTTTTCTCATCCATCTTGATCTGCAAAGCCACCAATAATGAACTATAATCAGCAGTTGGAGCTTGTTGTGGAGCCACAGTTTGCAATGCTTTCTTGTAACTCTGACTTCTTCTCTTGAAGACCATGAGCTTTCTCTTCTTAGCTCTAGCAACTTCCTCATCCTCAGAAGCAGAAGTACTGGCAATGTCTACTCTATCTTTAGGACTAGAATGCAGGTCCTTCTCAGTCCTTGGTAGCTCCTCCTGTGTCCTTTGCTCCTCAGTGTCATTTCTAGCAGTCTCCTCCTGTGACCTGACATTTTCCCCCTCAAGGTTAGCTGACTCCCCCTCAAAAGCTGCTTTCTCTCCCTCAAAATCAGTTTGCAATAGATCAGGGAACAGCTCTTCTAGAGTAAACTCCTGTTGAGTAGGGACTGGAGAATCTCTGATCTTAGGAGCATTATCAGCAACTGATGTATCCTCCATAACAACATCTTGTGGTTGACTATGTAACTAAGTTTGCTGATCAACATCAAGTAATGATTCAGTCAATACTTCATCCTCAATATTGAAAATAGATTGATTAACTTCATTGATTACCTCAAGAATTGTTTGGGTTGCCCTTTCACTATCTAAGTGAGTTGGCTCATCCATATGTTGAGGCTCCCCCTGGAGTGGATCCAGGTGAATGAGGCTAGCAGATGGTAGCTCCCCCTGCCTCTGTGCATCTTCATTTCTTGCTGGTGACTGTCCAGCATTCCCAGCCTCTCCATCATCAGAACTAAAAACTACTTGCTCCTCTGAGCTACTTGAGGATTCAGGAGCCACTATGGCTTTCTTCTTCTTCTTTTGAGGTGTTTCCTTCTCTGGTGTAGGCATTTCTTTAGTTAACACTCTATCTCATCTAGAGATTATTCTGATGTCCATTTTCCTCATGTGGTTTATCTTAAGACCTGTAGCTTGGTTCATGACTTCTGGAATACTTCCAGCCAAGTACAAACTCATAATCCTACCCAGATTGGGCTTCTTCAGACTTTCCTTTATCTTGTCAAACATTACTGCTGACCAATCAGTTTTAAGTTAGAAAATTATCCTTGTCATTAAACTGAACATGTGAGCTGATATTCTATCATGCCCACCTGGCTTGCTCAGAATTACCTTCCCAACTACTTCAGATAAAAACTTTCCTTGTATGTTCATCCCTTTCCTGTTAAAAACTGATCCAATCCTCATGCTTGAATCAAGTCCACACCATTGTAGTGCCTCCCTTATCCTTGATGCAGGTACATCTTTCTCTTCTTTAGTTCTAGGTAGATGTATAATCTTTCTTAGACTTTTCTGGGTGATTTTTACTTTTGCCCCATGGACTGTGGACTTAATCTTGAGTCCAGTTTCATCAAGGGTAGCTGCACTAAAGAATTCGAGGACCTCCTTTTTTCAAATCTTGATTGGCTCTGAAACTAGATACTCTAACCCAGTCTCTACAACTAGGGTTACAACACCTTGAATTTCTGGTTCCGCGTCGTCAAAGGCGTGTCGCACGAGCTCATAACCTTCATTGATGTTTTCTTCTAGCTTGGGCGCCATTAGGGTTTGGAGAAATTTTGAATTTAGAGAAGAGAGATATCGACATACAAGTTTGGTCTCGAAACTATGGTGAGCGTGTCGACAAACAATGGTGAAGACATATTTATACCTTTCTAAAATCGAAGGTGAAAAGGCGCGTCAAAATACTTGAAATGTGTCGACATTGTTGAAAAGTGTCGACACTTACTTCTAATGTCTCGACAACTATGTGTCGACACAAATATAGTCGACAGAATATATGTGTCGACACTTATACATTTCAGCTCGACGATTAGTCGAAACTTTACTCGATGAAATTAGTGTTAAATCTAAGTGTCGACACCACCCTGGATGTGTTGACACCTACTCTTGATGTGTCGACACTAATTCTCTGAAGTGTCGACACAGACTGTCTAGATGTGTCGACACCATTTCTGTGAAATGTCGACACCACTTCTATGTGTCGACACAGACAACTTCATGTGTCGACACCTTTTTACTTAGTCAATTTTATGAAACTATTCTAAGTTCAACATTCTTAATTCAATTTTAAAATTATTGAATTTGGTTTCATCTAGGGGCTTAGTAAACATATCAGCAATCTGATTATCTGTTTTAACATATTCTAGGGAAATGTCCTCTTTTTTTACATGTTCTCTAAAAAAATGTTATTTAATTTCTATGTGATTAGTCCTACTATGTGAGACAGGATTATTAGCTATAGAAATGGCACTTGTAGAATCACAAAGTAAAGGTGTTCTACTTACTTGAATACCATAGTCTTCTAGCTGATGTTGAATCCACAAAAGTTGTGCACAGCAGCTTCCTGCAGCAATATATTCTGACTCAGCTGTGGAGATGGTCACACTGGTCTGCTTCTTACTACTCCATGACACCAGTCTTCCACCTAGAAATTGACAGGTTCCTGTAGTACTCTTCCTATCTTCCTTGCAGCCTGCAAAATCTGCATCTGAATAACCTGTCAGTACAAAATCTCCATTCCTAGGGTACCAAAGGCCTAGATAAGGTGTGTCCTTAAGATATCTAAAAATCCTTTTGACTGCAGTCAGATGAGATTCTTTAGGGCATGCTTGGTACCTAGCACAGACACATGTAGCATACATGATATCTGGTCTACTAGTAGTCAGATAAAATAGGGAGCCAACTATCCCTCTATACAAAGTTTCATCTACAGGTTTCCCTGCATCATCTTTGCTTAGAGACACACTTGACCCCATAGGAGTTCTCATGGTAGTGGGTGATTCCATATCATACTTCTTTATCAACTCTAGGGTGAACTTAGACTGGCATATGGACAGGCCATCTTCAGTCTGTCTTACTTGGAGACCCAAGAAGAACTTAAGTTCCCTCATACTACTCATTTCAAATTTTTCTTGCATAAATTTTGCAAACTTTCTGCAAAGACTACTTTCTGTAGACCCAAATATTATGTCATCTACATATATTTGGACTAAGATAATCTTGCCTTTAGATTCCCTAAGGAATAGAGTCTTGTCTATTTTCCCCCTTGAGAATTTGTTCTTAATGAGGAAACTAGACAGGGTTTCAAACCAAGCCCTTGGGGCTTGTTTTAACTCATACAAAGCCTTCCTAAGTTTATAAACATAATCAGGTTTAAGAGAATCAACAAAACCTGATGGCTGCTCTACATAGACTTCTTCCTTCAGATTTCCATTCAGAAAAGCTGATTTTACATGCATTTGATATACCTTGAACCCTTGATATGTTGCATAGGCAAGTAACATCCTTATTGCTTCCAGTCTTGCTACTGGAGCAAAGATTTGATCAAAATCAATACCTTCTTCCTGTCTATATCCCTTTGCAACAAGTCTAGCTTTATTCTTTATGATGATTCCATTCTCATCCAATTTGTTCCTAAAGATCCACTTTATTCCAATGATATTGTGGTCTTTGGGTTTAGGAACAAGCTCCCAGACCTTGCATCTTTTGAACTGATTCAGCTCCTCTTGCATGACATCAATCCAATGAGGGTCTAGAACTGCTTCTTCAAACTTCTTTGGTTCCACTTGGGATAGGAAGCTGGAGTAAAGAACTGTACTCAGATTCCTGCTCCTTGTTTGAACTCCTTGTCTGGGATCTCCAATTATTTGATTGGCTGGATGATCCTTTAAGTGTCTATTTGCTGGAGGCAGTCTGTCTTCAGGTTGTACACCTTCAGCCTCTTCATTTAGCTGCACCTCTTGGTCTTCTTCTGTATCTAGAGAGTCTTGTACTCCCCCTGAACATCAGCCACCATTTTCCACTTGCTGACTTACAGTAGAATCTTCTGCAATAGTAAGCTTGTCCAGCCTATCAGTTATACCTGTAGAGATGCAAACACTACTTGGCAATTCACAGTTAATGAGTCTTGTTTCATCAAAGACTACATGTATAGACTCTTCTACAACTTGAGTAATCAAGTTGTAGACCCTATAAGCCTTACTATTGTTGTTGTACCCAACAAATATCCCCTCTTGGGATTTGACAGCAAACTTGGTTAGATAAGACTTGTCATTGTTAAGTATATAGCACTTGCAACCAAAGATCCTGAAATAGTATAAATTTGGTTTTCTGCCCTTCACAATCTCATAGGGAGTCTTTTTGTGGCACTTGGTGATAGTAGCCCTATTGATCACATGACATGCAGTATTAACTGCCTCAGCCCAGAAATATTCTGGGAGAGAAGTGTCACTCAATAGGGTTCTACCAGCCTCTATCAATGTTCTATTCTTCCTTTCAGCAATACCATTTTGCTGAGGTGTTCTTGGTGAAGAAAATTCCTGAAAAATCTCAAACTCTTCACACAGTTTTGTCATACTTTTAGACTGAAATTCAGTACCATGGTCACTTCTGATTTTGACCACTGTACTGTCCAATTCATTCTGAATTTGTTTAACAAAACTATATAAGATACTTGGGGTTTCAGATTTTTGTCTTAGGAAGAACACCCAGGAATATCTTGAATAGTCATCTATAACCACAAATGTATAGACCTTCCTACCTAGGCTGTGAACTGGCATAGGACCAAAAAGATCCCTATGTAAGAGGTATAGACACCTCACAGAATCCTTGTTCTCAAGGCTATGAAAGGTGGATTTGGTCTGCTTGCCTTTTTGACAAGCTGAGCATATCTCATCCTTTATACACTTAACTTGAGGACCATTCCTCACTAACTCTTTGCTAAAGAGTTGGCCAATTGTCTTATAGTTAAGATGAGCCAGCCTCTTGTGCCACTTAACATAATGTGAGAATCTCTCATCAGCTACAAGACAAATAAGAGAAACATTGTTCTCACATACAAAGTCAAGACAATAGACATTTATCTTCCTATATCCTGTCAAAATGATCTTTTGATCACTTGACCTTTTGATATGATAACCATTCTTGACAAATGATATGTCATATCCTAAATCACTCAGCTGACTTATGTTAATAAGGTTATGTTTCAAACCATTCACATAGGCCATTTGAGTGATAGTAATTTGGTTACTAGAAATGTTACCAAAGCCTTTGATGATTCCTTTTTCTGAACCACCAAAGGTAACTTTAGGGTCATCCTTGATAGGTGTATAGTCCTTCAGCAACCCCCTAGTTTCAGTCATGTGCCTGGAACATCCACTGTCCAAGTACCATATAGGGACATGGCCACTTGGACTCACCTGCAAAATAGATTACTTAACCTTAGAACCCAAATAACTCTTGGGTCCTTGGTGCAGGTTAGTCTAACTTTAAACAAAACTACCTGTAGCTCTTCTAGCAGGCAGTTTGCTACTCTCCTTGACACTAGAATTGTGCCAACAATCTAAGGCAAAGTGGCATATCTTGCCACAACACCAGCACTCAAACCTATTATACCTTTGTTTAGGTACTACCCTGGCTGAAGTATTGTTGGGTACATTGGTCAAATATACCTGATTTGAAGAAGCCTCACCCAACTCAATGATATACATCATAATGTATTTGATGTATGTTTGAGTTACTTGTGCAGGTTAAGAAATCACTGGACTGAAGCAAAAAGTTTCTAAGTCCATGTGTCGACACCCAGAGGGAAAGTGTCGACACTTAAGAAAGCTTGTGTCGACACCCAGACAAGCAGTGTCGACACTTGGAGTCATTGTGTCGACACCTGGGATGCAGAGTCGACACTAGACAGAAAGTGTCGACACTTAGAGCTGTGTCGACACTCAGTGAAGAAAAGTGCAGACAGAAAGTGTCGACACTTAGCAAAGAACAGAAAGAACAACAAATTATTCTAAGTACAAGTGTCGACACTATGGGAATGTGTCGACACTCAGCTGAAGTCTCAACGACAAGAAGGTGTGTCGACACAAGGAGCTGTGTCGACACTCAGCAAGATTCAACATAGAAGACTATGTGTCGACACCAAGAAGCAGTGTCGACACTTGTCAGATTCAACACAAGAAGATGTGTCGACACAAAGGAGATGTGTCAACACATAGAAGAATTCAGCAAAAGCTAGAAGAACAAGTACTTGTGTCGACACTCAATTTCAGTGTCGACACATGCAGAAGAATCTGTGTCGAGACATACAAAGAGTTGTGTCGACACCTTGTAGACTTGTGTCGACACTTACACAACATGTGTCGACACTTGGACTATAAGTGTCGACACTTAAAGACAGAAAGTCTCGACACTTACAGACAGTTAGAGATTTTCAAGAAGTGACTGGATGATTTGACAGCTGCCATTCCAGCCGGTCTACAGCACCTGTCAGAGATATCAGAAGTCAGTTATGGACCGGTCCAGCCGGTTACCATGAAGAAAGCCTATAAATAGGCACCTACAGTTTACAGAAACTGTTGTTGAAAAGAAGTTCAAAGTTGTTGAAAGTGGTTAAGAGTTGTTGAAGTAATTATTGAAGTAATACAAAGAGTATCAACACAAGAAGATCTAGCAGTTAAAGTGCAGATCTAAGAAGTTGGAGAGAGAGGGCTTCATCCAAGAAATCAGCCTTTGGAACTAAGCTGAGAAGAAGGATTCAGATTCAGTCTGGATCTTAAGTGGCAGAGGTCAAGGAACAACTGCAGAGGATTCAGCCTTATTCAGTTCTACTCAAGAAGCTTTGAAGAAAGCTAAGTCAGGGTGAATCCAGCTGAGTTCTTCCAAGAACTCATCAAGAATCTCTCAACTCCCCTCCTTTAATTCTGAGTTGTAGAGTTATTATTTGTATTACATTTTTAACTTGTAAGATCCATTGGATCTGAGTGATTGTAAGCCTATATTTATAAATGATGAGGGTAGGGCTTGTTAGCCTGAGTGTAGGAGATAGAGATCTCTGAGTGTAGGCCTTGTTGGCTGAGTGTAGGCCTTGGTTGGCTGACTGTAGGCCTTGATTGGCTGAGTGTAGGCTTTGGGATAAAGCTGAGTTGTAAGGCTTTGGGCCTGAGGTGTAGGAACCAATTTGGGTTCTGAGACAGTGCAGGAGTTTGGCTGAATCTAGTACACTGCTAGATAGGCGAAGGGGGAAAGTGGATGTACCCATATCTTGGGGAACCACTATAAATCACTGTGTGCTGTACTGTGCTGAAATTGTTGATGTGTATGTTGTGATAAACTAGTTAGTTTGCTGTGATATAACTGATTGCTGCCAATAAAGTTAGAAAAGGATTAGGTCACCTATTCACCCCCCCCCCCTCTAGGTGTTTAGGTATCATATCTTTCAAGTGGTATCAGAGCCAGGTTCCTCAAAACAAGGACTATCAGTCTGAGGAGATCCTGTTTGGCAGATTCAGTATAAGGGACAACACAGATTCAAGAAATTCAAGAAAATCAAGAAACATGGGTTCTTATGAGAATCACAAGAAATTGGGTTCCATGAAATTACCCATATGCAGAAAGGAGATCTTTGGGATCTGGAAAGAAAGAGTAAGGCTATTTATGGAAGCCTCTGACCCTAGAATCTACATCACAGTTAAGGAAGGGCCTTATGTGTCAATGAAGATTTCAGTATTAGATGCAAACCAGAGAACTCCAAAGGATTTCTCTGAGATGACAAAGGATGAAATTGTCCTGGCCACCATGGACAAGAGGGCACAGAACATAATAGTGAGTGTTATTGATGATGCAACTTTTCAGAATTTAATTCACTGTAAAACAGCAAAAGAGATGTGGGATACTCTCATTGTCTATATGGAAGGTTCTGAAGAAGTTAGGCAAGATAGGAAGTCCTTGCTAAATCAGGAGTATGAAAGCTTTAGGCAAGGAAAGGGTGATAGCATCACTGAGTAATATAAGAAATTTTACAGAATAGTTAATGAACTCATGTCTTATGGAAGAGAGTTCAGTAACTATGAACTAAATGACAAGTTCTTAAGGTCCCTAACCAAAGATTGGGACACCAAGATCTGTGCCATAAGAGAAATGGCTAAGTTGGGGGAAATTCCTCCTCCCACACTGTTTGACAAGTTATTGTCTTATGAAATGCAGTTAACAGTGAGAAAAGAGGAGGAGAAATCAACAAGGACTGAGCACAAAGAAAGAACTGTTGCTTTCAAGACAGAAGTTCCCAGAAAGTGCAGGAATAAGTCTTCAACTCCACCTCCAGAGGTAGTTGAATCAGAGTCTGATGAGTCTGTCAGCACAAAGTCTAAGAGCAGTGAAAGTGATGAAGACTTTGCTGCTTTCACTAGACACTTTCAGAAGTTTTTGAAAAAGAAACAGTGGAGGTCAAGGCCTTCTACATCACAAGGAAAGGAAGACTCTTATCAGAAAAAGAGGTCTTCAAAGAATGACAAGAAAAGGACAAAATCAAGCAAGGCAACTGGTTCAAAGATTGTTTGCTATTGCTGCAATAGACAGGACCATGTTATTGCAGATTGTCCAGAGAAGAGAAAGGAATCTGGTGACAGGAAAAAGACTCACTTCAAAGGGAAGAAAGAAAAGTCTTTTGTTGCTAAGAAGGAGAATACTCTATCAGATATCTCATCTTCAGAAACTGAGTCTGAGGCTGAAGCCTACATAGGGCTGTTTGCTGAAGAAGAAGAGGAAGAATTCATGCAGATCTTGGAGTCAAATTATGAACAAGAAGACAGTCATTGTCAAGGGCTAATGGCTTTGACAGACAGTGCCAAAATCCTGGAGCAGCCAGGACCCAGTCAGGTACAAGGTTCATGTTCAAGTTCAGTTTCTTGTTCTAGTTCAGATTCAGATTCTTCTTCATCAAGTGATGAGAATGTATCTGAGTCTGAGGAAGATATTCATCAGCTTATAGATGAATATAAGGTACTGTTGCAAGCCTACAAGAAAAGCAAGACCCTAGCCAAAAGTCAGGCAAAGGAAATTGCTGATCTTAAAGCTGCTGCAACAGATTTTGAGAAGCAATTTGATCAAAAACAGAATGAGGTAGCCAGGCTGAAACACATTACTGTGATTCAGATGAGAACTATCACTTTTAAGAATGATCAAATTAAGTGTCTGGAGAACAATCTTCAGAAGGAGAAGGACTTGGTTGCTAGGTTTTCTAAACCTAAGTCAGTGTTACCCATAATTGATGAATTTGTTCATCACAAGGGTAAAGCTGGACTGGGCTTTGTTAGACCTGCAGGGACTGAGCAGTCCAAGTATAAGTCCAAGGGCAAAGCCCCAACATTCAACAAGCCTGCTGTAGTCAAGACAGCCAAGGCAGTACCTAAGCAAAGGTACAATAAATTTGAATGTTGGTGCTGTGGCAAAGTTGGCCATTTTGCAGTAGACTGTTGGCACAATGTGAGTGCCAAAGTGAGTTCCAAACTACCTGTTGGAAAGCCAGTAGGTAGGTTTGTCAAATTGCAAACTAACAATCACCAAGGACCCAAGAATACTTTGGGTTCTAAGGTTCATTAATTTGTTTTGCAGGTGAGTCCAAGTGGCCATACCCCTACATGGTACTTGGACAGTGGATGTTCCAGACATATGACTGGAACTAGGGGACTACTGAAGGACTACATTCCAATCAAAAATGGTCCTAAAGTGACCTTTGGTGGTTCTGAAAAAGGAATCATCAAAGGGTTTGGTAACATTTCTTCAAACTTAGTTACCATTACTCAAGTGACTTATGTTAAAGGGTTGAAACACAACCTAATAAGTATAAGTCAATTAAGTGATGTAGGGTATGACATCTCATTTGTTAAAAATAGTTGGCATATCAAGAGATCAAGTGATCAAGAGATCATTTTGACAGGTTATAGGAAGAGAAATGTCTACTGCCTAGACATTATGATTTTGAACAATGGTTCTCCAGTTTATCTTGTAGCTGATGAGACAGTCTCTCATTGTGTCAAATGGCACAAGAGGCTGGCCCATCTTAACTACAAGATAATTAGCAAACTCTTTAATAAAGAGTTAGTGAGGAATGGTCCTCAAGTTAAGTGTGTTAAAGATGACATTTGCTCAGCTTGTCAAAAGGGCAAGCAGACTAAATCCACCTTTAGAAGCATATATAACAAAGATGATGTGAGGTGTTTGTACCTCTTGCATTTGGATCTCTTTGGTCCAATGCCAGTTCACAGCTTAGGTAGGAAGGTCTATACCCTTGTAGTTGTAGATGACTACTCAAGGTTTTCCTGGGTGTTCTTCTTAAGACAGAAATCTGAAACACCTAGTGTCTTCTACAGCTTTGTCAAGCAAATTCAGAATGAACTAAATAGTACTGTGGTCAAAATTAGAAGTGACCATGGCACTGAGTTTCAGTCTGAAAGCATGACAAAACTATGTGAAGACTTTGGGATATTTCAAGAATTCTCTTCACCAAGAACACCTCAGCAAAATGGCATTGCTGAGAGGAAAAATAGGACCTTGATAGAGGCTGGTAGAACCCTATTGAGTGATACATCACTACCAGAGTATTTCTGGGATGAAGCAGTTAACACTGCATGCCATGTTATAAATAGGGCTACCATCACTAAAGGGCTAAACAAGACCCCCTATGAAGTTGTGAAAGGCAGGAAACCAAACCTATCCTACTTCAGGATCTTTGGTTGCAAATGCTTCATACTTAACAATGGGAAGTCTTACATAACTAAGTTTGTTGCCAAGTCCCAAGAGAGAATTTTTGTTGGGTACAGCAATAATAGTAAGGCTTATAGAGTCTACAACTTGACTACACAAGTAGTAGAAGAATCAGTGCATGTAGTTTTTGATGAGACAAAACTTATTAATAATGAGTTGTCTAGCAATGTATGCAGCCCCACAGGTTTGACAAAGACAATGGACAAGCTTACTATAGAAGAGGTGCCTGCTGCAAGACAGCAAGGAGAGGAGAGTAGCTGCTGTCCAGGGGGAGAACTACATGTGCCAAGTGCTGAAGAAATCCAAGGAATACAGCATGATGCAGATGCTGAAGTGGTTCAACCTGAAGTGAGGATGCCTCCAGCCCACAGGCATCTTAGAGATCATCCAGTAGAGCTGATTATTGGAGATCCAAGACAAGGAGTTCAAACTAGGAGCAGAAATCAGGATGCTGCAATCTATTCCAGCTTTCTGTCACAAGTTGAACCTAAGAAATTTGAAGAAGCAATACAAGATCCACAATGGACTGAAGCAATGCAAGAAGAGCTTAATCAGTTCAAGAGGTGCAAGGTTTGGGAACTTGTTCCTAAACCTAAAGACCACAATGTAATAGGAGTTAAGTGGATCTACAGGAATAAGATGGATGAACAAGGAGTCATTATTAAGAATAAAGCTAGACTGGTTGCTAAAGGATATAGGCAAGAAGAAGGTATTGACTTTGATCAAACCTTTGCTCCAGTAGCCAGACTGGAAGCCATAAGGATGTTCTTGGCCTATGCAACTTATCAAGGATTCAAGGTATACCAAATGGATGTCAAGTCAGCATTCCTAAATGGTAATTTGAAAGAAGAAGTCTATGTGGAGCAGCTTTCAGGTTTTGTTGATCCAACTCTACCTCATTATGTCTATAGACTTAGGAAAGCTTTATATGGGTTAAAGCAAGCCCCTAGGGCTTGGTATGAAAGCCTATCTAGTTTCCTCAATGAGAATAAGTTCTCAAGGGGAAAAATAGATAAGACTCTATTCCTTAGGGAATCTAGAGGCAAAGTCATGCTAGTCCAAATATATGTAGATGACATTATATTTGGGTCTACTGAAAGCAGCCTTTGCAAAAAGTTTGCAAAACTTATGCAAGGTCAGTTTGAGATGAGTAGTATGGGAGAGCTGAAGTTTTTCTTGGGTCTCCAAGTTAAACAGACTGAGAGTGGTTTGTCCATTTGTCAGTCAAAGTTCACCCTAGAACTCATAAGGAAGTATGGTATGGATTCATCCAGTACCATGAAGACTCCTATGGGGTCAAGTATGTCTCTTAGCAAGGATGATACAGGGAAACCTGTAGATGAAACCTTGTATAGAGGGATAGTTGGCTCCCTATTATACTTGACTGCTAGTAGACCAGACATCATGTATGCTACATGTGTTTGTGCATGGTATCAAGCCTGCCCTAAAGAGTCTCACTTGACTGCAGTCAAGAGAATTTTGAGATATCTAAAGGGCACTCCCTATCTAGGCCTCTGGTACCCTAGGAATGGAAACTTTGATCTAACAGGTTATTCAGATGCAGACTTTGCAGGATGCAACGAGGATAGAAAGAGTACTACTGGAACCTGTCAATTCCTAGGTGGGAGACTAATTTCATGGAGCAGCAAAAAACAGACTAGTGTGGCTATCTCCACAGCTGAGTCAGAGTATGTGGCTGCAGGAAGTTGCTGTGCTCAACTTCTGTGGATTCAACATCAGCTAGAGGACTATGGATTTCAGGTAAGTAGAACTCCACTTTACTGTGATTCTACAAGTGCTATTTCAATAGCTAATAACCATGTATCTCATAGTAGAACAAAACATATTGAGATTAAATATCACTTTCTTAGAGAACATGTAGAAAGAGAAGATATTTCACTTGAATATGTTAAAACAGATGAACAAGTAGCTGATATGTTTACTAAGCCACTAGAAGAAGCTAAGTTCAATAGATTCAAAATTGAACTAGGAATGATAAACTTAGAGTAAGTTTACAGATTTGAAAATGACTAAGTAAAAAGGTGTCGACACATAGACAAGTCTATGTCGACACAGAATAGTGGTGTCGACACTTCAGGAGAAAGGTGTCGATACATCTAGGAATGTGGTGTCGACACTTCAGAATGTTAGTGTCGACACATGTCAAGTAGGTGTCGACACATCCAATATGGTGTCGACACTTAAGTTTTACTCAGAATATTTCTAAGTAAAGTCTCGACAATGTGTCGAGTTGTGTTGTGTCGACACATAACCAAGTGTCGACACATAAAATCTGTTGACTAAACTTGTGTCGACACATGTGTGTCGAGACATTATAAGTCAGTGTCGACACTTATTGCCAGTGTCGACACTTCCTAAGATAGCTGTCCCGCCTGTTCATCTTCAAAATCAGAAAGGTATAAATAGGGCTCTATCTTTGTTTGTCGACACGCTTTCAAAGTTTCGAGACCAAAACTCCTGTGTCGACACCTCTCTTTTCTCAAGACTAATTCTCCAAACCCTAATGGCTCCTAAGCTTGAGGAGAACGTTAACGAGGGCTATGAGCTAGTGCGCGGCGCGTTCGATGAAGCTGATCAAGAAATCAAGTCGGTGGTAACCCTAGTCGCCAATTCTGGACTAGAATACTTGGTTTCAGAACCAACAAAGATTTGGAAGAATGAAGTTCTTGAATTCCTTAATGGAGCTGCTGTAGATGACTCTGGATATAGAATCAAATCCAGAGTTCATGGATCTAAAGTCAAGATTTCACCAAAAAGTCTGAGGAAGGTACTCCAGCTACCTAAAACACAATATGAAGAAGAAGTAACTGCATCCAAGACCAGGGAAGCCCTTACCTGGTGTGGACTTGATCCAAAGATGAAGATAGGATCTGTCTTTAACAGGAAAGGCATGAACAGTCAAGGAAAATTCATGTCTGAGATTGTGGGCAAGGTTATTCTCAGTAAGCCTGGAGGGCATGACAGGGTGTCTGCCTCTATGTTTGGAATTATGACTAGAATCATATTCACTCTGAAAACAGACTGGTCAATAGTGGTTTTTGACAAGATCAAGGAGAGCTTGAAGAAGCCCAATCTAGGCAGAATTATAAGTCTCTACCTAGCTGGTACAATACCAGAGGTAATGAGCAATGCTGCTGGAAGCAAGATCAACCACATGAGGAAGATGGATCAACGGATATTTTCCAGATGGGACAGGGTGTTGTCCAAGGAGATACCAACCCCAGAAAAGACAGTTGCTGAGAAGGAGATTCCTCCAAAGAAGAAGCGAAAAACTGCTGCTGTGGCACAAGAGTCCTCCAGCAGTTCTGATAGTGAAGAACAAGTTGTTTTCACTCCAGATGATCAAGAGGAAGTGGCTGCAGAGAAGACCCCTGCTGCTGAAGATATTGCTGAGATCCAGGAGGAGCTACCACAGGCTAGCCCCATCCACAGGGATCAAAGCCAGGGGGAGCCTCCAGTTGTAGAACAGTCATCTACTCTGGACAGTGAGCAAGCCACCATCATCATCCAAGAGGTACTCACTGACCTCAAAACTATAGAATATCTTATAAAAGATGCTGATTTGTCTGATGTTCCTCAGCAAACTCAGCTGCCTAGCCAAGAACCAGATGTTGTTATCAAAGACACATCTGTTGTCCTAGAAGTGGTTCTTGATCAAGTAGTTGAAGAACCAAGAACTTCTCTAGCTTCTTCACCTCAAGAGTTTACAATGGAAGATCTATTCCTAAATCTAGATCAAGAAAATTTTGATATGGACAAGGATGCTGTTGCTGAAGATAAGAGTGCTGCTGCTGAGGGGGAGCACATGGAAGTTCTGGAAGAGCCTATTAGGCAAGAAACTGAAAAGGCAACTGCTGTGCAAGCTGACAAACCTCCAATCCCTAAGGAAAGGGTTGAAATAGCCAGCACTTCAGAATCTGAAGAAGATGAGGCTGCAAAGGCTAAGAAGAAGAAACTCTATGTCTTCAAGAGGAGAAGTCAGAGTTATAAGAAAGCCTTGCAATCCATTGCCCCACAGCCTATAGTCCAACAAGCTCCAACTGTTGACTATAGTGCTTTACTGATTGCACTGCAGATAAAAATGGATGAACAAAGGAAAGCCATAGAGGCTTATGTAGATGAAGGACAGAAGTCATTACAGTTTGATCTTGCTCAAGATATCAAGTCAATAAGGTTTGAGATGAACCAGAACAAGAAGGAGATGACTGACTGCTTCCACAAGGGTGGCAATGCAGTGGTGTATCTGGCTACACACCAAGAGAAGATCAAAGCACAGGTAGATGATATAGCATTGAAGCAAGGGTATGTACTGGAAAATCAGTTAAGGATGAATGACAACTTGATTGCATCACACAATGCTATAGTCACTGAATTGAAGAATAAGACTGCTGAACCTTCAACATCTACTGCTGCTGCTAAAGCTGAATTTGATAAAGTATTCCAGGAAGAACTTACTGCTGTTAAGTCTGCTATTAAAGATTCCCAGAAAGTCATCTCTGAACAACTTACAAAGCTGAAACCATTCTTTAAAGAGGGAATCAGGTATTTGGATAGTCAAATAAGATTTCAAAAGGATGATGTCAGAGACCATATGGCCAGAGAAGTCATAAAGGGGGAGAGAGTATTAGTCAAAGCTAGCTCTGACCATGCCAAATGGATATCCAACTCCATCAGAGCTACACTGGGCTATCCTCCACACTGTGATGATGATAATGTTGCTGAATCAGGGATTCAAACTGCATATCTTGGAGGTGAGCAACCAGAGGTAGCTCAAGTGATTTATCCACCTCCAGATTTTGACATGATTCAAGCAGATGTCCAGACAATGTATACCCCAACTGAAGGGAAGCCTAATGTTATTCTGGATAAAGTGGTTCAGCCTATTTCTGCAGCTATACAAGAGGCATTAGAGAAAGAAGAAGAGGCAAGGTTGTCAAAGAAGAGGTTTAGGGAACAAGCAGAACAAAGGCCAGATTTTGAACAGTGGAGCCCTACCTCTAGAAATATAATTTTAACTGCCTGGAAAGCTGCCAAGGACAATGCTCATGAAAGGAACAAGTGGTTCTCTGAAGCAGAATGAAGGAAACATGAAATAAGACAAGAGGCCATTGTTCAATATAGAAGAAAGGCAAAGATGGGAAAGCTACCTCCTACTACAGTGGAGCCTAGCAAGTACTTCCCCAAGACATACCACTATTTTGAAAGGCAGAAAATCAAAGCAGAAGAGCTGAAGAAGAAGGACTTAAAAGGCAAGAAGCCTGCTGATGCTGCAACTGCTGAAGCCACTGTCAAAGCTCAAGTCCAATCTGGCAAAGGCATTGTTATCAAAGAACCAGACCAGAAATAGATTAGGAATTGACTTGAAGATTGTTGTAATCTTTTGAATGAAATACATTTTTGTAAACCATTGAAGATGTATTAGAAAAATGTTAGAACAATAAATGATAAATATATTTCATGATTGTTCTGAGAATTTGTCTATTTCTTGTTTGTTCTGCAATGTTGAATGTGTATACATGTATGAAATATTGCATGTTTATGTTTACCCTGCTGATTATAATCTGCTTTATATCATTCTATAATTTTTAATTATGAATGGTGTATATCATTGACTAAGGGTTATGACTTCTCCAAATAGGGGGAGATTGTTGGGTACATTGGTCAAATGTACCTGATTTGAAGAAGCCTCACCCAACTCAATGATATACATCATAATGTATTTGATGTATGTTTGAGTTACTTGTGCAGGTTAAGAAATCACTGGACTGAAGCAAAAAGTTTCTAAGTCCATGTGTCGACACCCAGAGGGAAAGTGTCGACACTTAAGAAAGCTTGTGTCGACACCCAGACAAGCAGTGTCGACACTTGGAGTCATTGTGTCGACACCTGGGATGCAGAGTCGACACCAGACAAAAAGTGTCGACACTTGGAGCTGTGTCGACACTCAGTGAAGAAAAGTGCAGACAGAAAGTGTCGACACAAGGAGGTGTGTCGACACCCAGTGAAGTTGTGTCTACACCAGAAAGTGTCGACACTTGGAGCTGTGTCGACACTCAGCAAAAGTCTGCAGAGTCTAAGTACAAGTGTCGACACTCAACACAATGTGTCGATACTATGCAGAAGAGTCAGCACTTGAAGTAAGTGTCGACACTCAACACAATGTGTCGACACTCAACAGAAGAGTCAACATTTGAAGTATGTGTCGACACCCAGAATAATGTGTCGACACACAGCTGAAGACTCAACACTTGAAGAAAGTGTCGACACATGGAGTTGTGTCGACACTTAGCAAAGAACAGAAAGAACAACAAATTATTCTAAGTACAAGTGTCGACATTATGGAAATGTGTCGACACTCAGCTGAAGTCTCAACGACAAGAAGGTGTGTCGACACAAGGAGCTGTGTCGACACTCAGCAAGATTCAACATAGAAGACTATGTGTCGACACCAAGAAGCAGTGTTGACACTTGTCAGATTTAACACAAGAAGATGTGTCGACACAAAGGAGATGTGTCAACACATAGAAGAATTCAGCAAAAGCTAGAAGAACAAGTACTTGTGTCGACACTCAATTTCAGTGTCGACACATGCAGAAGAATCTGTGTCGAGACATACAAAGAGTTGTGTCGACACCTTGTAGACTTGTGTCGACACTTACACAACATGTGTCGACACTTGGACTATAAGTGTCGACACTTAAAGACAGAAAGTCTCGACACTTACAGACAGTTAGAGATTTTCAAGAAGTGACTGGATGATTTGACAGCTGCCGTTCCAGCCGGTCTACAGCACCTGTCAGAGATATCAGAAGTCAGTTATGGACCGGTCCAGCCGGTTACCATGAAGAAAGCCTATAAATAGGCACCTACAGTTTACAGAAACTGTTGTTGAAAAGAAGTTCAAAGTTGTTGAAAGTGGTTAAGAGTTGTTGAAGTAATTATTGAAGTAATACAAAGAGTATCAACACAAGAAGATCTAGCAGTTAAAGTGCAGATCTAAGAAGTTGGAGAAAGAGGGCTCCATCCAAGAAATCAGCCTTTGGAACTAAGCTGAGAAGAAGGATTCAGATTCAGTCTGGATCTTAAGTGGCAGAGGTCAAGGAACAACTGCAGAGGATTCAGCCTTATTCAGTTCTACTCAAGAAGCTTTGAAGAAAGCTAAGTCAGGGTGAATCCAGCTGAGTTCTTCCAAGAACTCATCAAGAATCTCTCAACTCCCCTCCTTTAATTCTGAGTTGTAGAGTTATTATTTGTATTACATTTTTAACTTGTAGGATCCATTGGATCTGAGTGATTGTAAGCCTATATTTATAAAGGATGAGGGTAGGGCTTGTTAGCCTGAGTGTAGGAGATAGAGATCTCTGAGTGTAGGCCTTGTTGGCTGAGTGTAGGCCTTGGTTGGCTGAGTGTAGGCCTTGATTGGCTGAGTGTAGGCTTTGGGATAAAGCTGAGTTGTAAGGCTTTGGACCTGAGGTGTAGGAACCAATTTGGGTTCTGAGACAGTGCAGGAGTTTGGCTGAATCTAGTACACTGCTAGATAGGCGAAGGGGGAAAGTGGATGTACCCATATCTTGGGGAACCACTATAAATCACTGTGTGCTGTACTGTGCTGAAATTGTTGTTGTGTATGCTGTGATAAACTAGTTAGTTTGTTGTGATATAACTGATTGCTGCCAATAAAGTTAGAAAAGGATTAGGTCACCTATTCACCCCCCCCCCCTCTAGGTGTTTAGGTATCATATCTTTCAAGTATCTACAGCAGGCTTTATGTTTTGTGCTGGGGTTTTGCCTTTTGATTTGGACCTAGCAGTCCAGGCAGGTTTTTTAAATCCTAATCCAGCCTTACCCTTTTGAGGTACAAACTCATCTATCAAGGGTAAAACAGATTTAGGTTTAGAAAAACTTGCTACAATATCTTTCTCCTTCTGAAGTCTAACCTCCAGATTTCTAATTTGATCATTCTTAAATGTAATAGTACCCATCTGAATAACAGTAATGTTTTTCAGTCTGGCTATTTCATTCAGTTTCTGATCAAACAACTTGTCTGAATCAACAGCAGCCAATTTAAGACTAGCAATCTCCTTTGCCTGAGTTTTGGCCAAGGTTTTGTTTTTCTTCAAGGCCTGCAACAAGTCTCTATATTCATCAATTAACTGATGAATATCTCATTCAGATTCAGACTCACCCACATCACTTGATGCAGATGTATCTGATTCTGACTCAGTACTATAAATTGAACTAGAAGAACAACTTTGTACCTTACTTGGTCCAGGCTAATCCTGGTTCTTGTCTCCTTCAGATAAAGTCATCAGTCCCTTGAACTGATGGTCCTCATGCTCATAAATTGAGTTCATTAACTGCATGAACTCATCTTCTTCCTCTTCAGCAAATAACCCAATGTAGGCTTCAGCTTCTGATTCTGTTTCTGAAGATGACTGGTCTGTCAGACTCTTGTCTTTCTTAACAACAAAGGACCTTTCCTTTTTGCTCTTAACCTGAGTCTTCTTTTTGTCAGTTGACTCCTTCCTCTTTTCAGGACAGTCAGCCACTATATGTTCATGTCTATTGCAGCAATAGCACACAATCTTTGAGGATGTACCTTTGCTTGGCTTGGACCTGCTTCTATCATTCCTTGATGACTTCTTTTTCTGATAGTAGCCATCTTTTGGCTGAGAAGTGGAAGGCTTAGACCTCCACTGCTTCTTCTTTAGAAACTTTTGAAAATGCCTAGTAAAAGCAGCAAAGTCTTCATCACTTTCCTGCTATCTGAATTCTTGCTATCTGAATTATCTGTCACAGCCTCAGCAACTATTTGAGGTGGAGATGGTGACTTGCTTCTATACTTCCTAGTGGCTTCAGTCTTGAAGGCCACAGACTTTTCCTTGTGCTCCACTCTAGTATTCTTCTCTTCCTCCTTTCTAGCCATTAACTGCATCTCATAAGATAACAGTTTTCCAAACAAAGTTGGAGGAGGTATATCAGCTAGTTTGGCCACTTCCCTAATGACACAAATCTTGGTGTCTAAGTCCTTAGTCAGGGATCTTAAGAACTTGTCATTCAGCTCATAGTTACTGAATTATCTTCCATAGGACATCAACTCATTAACAATCCTATAGAACTTCTTGTAACATTCTGTAATGCTATCAAACTTTCCTTGTCTGAAGCTTTCATATTCCTGATTTAACAAGGACTTCCTATCTTGTCTTACTTCCTCTGAGCCCTTCATATAGACTATTAATATGTCCCACATTTCTTTAGAGGTTTTACAATGAATTAAGTTCTGAAATGTTGCATCATCAATGACACTAACAATTATATTCTGGGCTCTCTTGTCCATAGTGGCCAGAATGATTTCATCTTTAGTCATTTCAGAGAAGTCCTTGGGAGTTTTCTGATTTGCATCCAGAATGGATACCTTCATTGGCACATATGATCCTTCTTTAACTGTAATATATATCATTGGGTCAGAAGCTTCCATAAAGAGTCTAACCCTCTCTTTCCATATGTCAAATATCTCTTTTCTACATATTGACAATTTCATGGACCCCAGCTCTTTGTGATTCTCACTAGAACCCATTTTCTTGATTCTTGTTTGTTCTGAATCTGCCTACAGGATCTTACTCAGACTGTTAAGTCTCTTTTTGAGTAACCTCCCTCTGATACCACTTGAAAGAAATAGTGTCTAACCACCTAGAGGGGGGTGAATAGGTGTACTTTATCTTTTTAAATTTAAGACAAAAACACTGAACAATTAAACCTGTATTTGCAATTTTCTACAACAATTCAGCACAGCTAGCTCAGCAATCATAGAAATAAACAAACACAGAGTGCACACAGATTTTTATAGTGGTTCCCCAAGGTCTGGGTACATCCACTTTCCCCCTTCGCCTATCTAGTAGTGTACTAGATTCAGCCTAACTTCTGCACTTCTCCTCAGATCCTCAGATCCTACAGCTCAGAACTCCAAACAGGTTCCTACAACTCAGAGTGTCCCCACTCCTACAACTCAGGCACAAAGCCCTACCACTCAGTCTTCAACAAGACCTACACTCAGGCAAAACAGCCCTACCTCAGCCTTCAACAAGGCCTACACTCAGAGAATTGATTCTCCTACACTCAGGCTCAAAAGCCCTACCTCAGCCTTTATAGATTTAGGCTTACAACTCAGATCCCTTAGGATCCTACAAAAATATAATAGAAAAGTTTTCAGATCACCACTCAGTTTGAGAGAATGAAGAGGGCAATCTTCTTGATCAGTTCTTGATAGCACTGATTCCTGTGATCAACTTTGTCTTTGCTTTCTTCAAGACTTCTTGAGTCTGAACTCAGTAAAGTTGATCTTCTTGAAGTAGACCGTCTGGCAACTTCCTTCTTAGGATGGAGAATTAAATCTGGATCCTACTTTGCAGTTTGGTTCAGAATCTGCTCCTTAAGAGATTTGATTTACAAGTCTCTTTCTTGACTTCAATTACTGGAGTTCTCTCTCTCCAAGTAAATCTGAAGTTTCTTCAAAATACTGATTTACAGTTTTCTCTGGATCTGTATTGATCTCCTTAATCTTCTGATTGATGATTCAATAATTGTGATCTATTGATTCAAAGATATCACCTCTATGTTGAAGGAGAAATGCCTTTATATAGTCTTCCTCCAAGATAACCGGCTGGCCCGGTTTCTAACGAACTTCTGATAGCTCTGACAGTTGTAGTTGACCGGTTGAAATGGCAGCTGTCAAGTCATCCAGTCACTTCTTGAAAATACTGTCTCTGTCTGAAAGTGTCGAGACTGATCTTCATTATGTGTCGACACAAATAGACCAAGTGTCGACACAAGTGAACTAAGTGTCGACACTAGCCTTGATGGTGTCGACACAACTCCTTGTGTTATTGTAACAGCTTCTCGACACTGCTTCTTCAGAATGTGTCGACACAGATTCTGTGTGTCGACACAAGCCTTCAGTTGAATGTGTCGACATTGATTGAGTGTGTCGACACAAGTACTTCTTCTTTAACACTTAGCTGAATTCTGCTGTGTGTCGACACATCTCCTTTGTGTCGACACATCTTCTTTTGTTATTGATACTTGCTGAGTGTCGACACATCTCCTTTGTGTCGACACATGCCTTCATGTGTTGAAACTTGCTGAGTGTCGACACATCTCCTTTGTGTCGACACAAGTACTTTAACTTTGTTGAAGCATGCTGAGTGTCGACACAGCCTCCTGGTGTCGACACATTTGATGTCGACAAAGTTTCTCTGGGTGTCGACACTGCCTCTAAGTGTCGACACAGATTATGTTGACAATTCTTCACAGTGTGTCGACACTGCCTGTATGTGTCGACACTTTTCTTCTAGTGTCGACTCTGTCTTTCCTGGTGTCGACACAAATACTCAAAGTGTCGACACAGCTTCTCTAGGTGTCGATACAAGCCTTCATAAGTGTCGACACTGCATCTATAGGTGTCGACACATGGACTTAGAAACTTTTCTGCATTTACTGCAATTACTTAACCTGCACATATAAACTCAAATCACATCAAATACACCTTGATGTATATCATTGAGTAGGGTGAGGCTTCTTTAAATTTGGTACACATTTTCCAATGTACCCAACAGACTCTCATTATGCGCTCCAACAGACCACACTTTCAGGTCTCCCGTCAGACGGGCATAGCGTAGGTCGGATCCTCCACCCCCCGTTGCTCAAATCGCCTTTGCCATCACCGAGTACCACGTACTCGCGGCTAAATAAAAGGCGCGGGTTGGTCTCACCGATCCTGTTTAGCATTACAGCATGGGTATCCTCTAACACCCATTTCTAGCACAACATTGGCGGGTCTTTCCTGGGCACACCAGTACTTCCTGCCTTAACAGGTACCATAACACAAAGATCACAGCGTCGGCGGGTCTTTCCTGGGCACACCAGTACTTCCTGCTTCTGCAGGTACCACACCACGCATATCACAAATGTCAGGGGTCTTTCCTGGCTTACCATGCCAGTACTTCCTGTTACTCTCTTCACATGTACCACCTAAACATCAAGCATCACAAAATGCCTTTCCCGGACATCCAATCTGGTACTTCCTGCTATTTTCTTCACAAGTATGACCCAATAGCACAAGCATGACACAGATATTTTTCTGGACTACCACTCCAGTACTTCCTGCTACTTCCTTCACAGGTCCGATCCGTCGACTCCTAAACTACACGTTTATCACAGAGTCTTCTTCGGTTCGTATGCAACATCACCAATCCAGACCAACCTGTTCAGATGGGCTTCACACAGCATGCCTATTCCGTACTTTCATTTCCGGATCTATATGCTAACCACTTGGGGATTTCATGAATCAACCCAACGATCCCCATAACTGACCACCCGCTGGTGGGGGAATCATGTGCATATGCAAAAAGGGAGCCTTCACATGACTATGAAGAAAAGTCGTTACCCTCGAAGACCGCTTCGGTGTCATTAGCTCCAAGCTGGCTCGAACGACTCATAAGAGCTTTTCCTCCGCAACGTCGGCCTCGGATCTCTCATCGGCAAACCGTAGCACCACCGGTGATCAGCCCCCTCTCCTCCTCCTTCTTCCTCTCTCTTTCTCTCTCTAGAAGTGTAGTAAGAGAAAGTCAAAAGCCAAATGAGTTTCCCCAACCCATTCTCGGCCTTAAGAAGACAGGGAGGCCTCTCAGCCCTTGGATCCAGGCTGAAGGAATGGATGGCTACGATTTCACCAAAAAATTATAAATTTTGCCTGACACGGCCTGTGACACGCCCGTGTCCATGGCCGTGTTCCCTAAGCGGTGCTCAACCGACTTATCAATTCCAGTACACGCCCATGTGACACGCCCGTGTCATGGGCCGTGTCACCCGACACGCCTACCAACACGGCTGTGTCTGTGGCCGTGTTCCTCAGGCTGCAAAACTCAAAATCACCCAAGACTCACACGGCCTTGTGACACGCCCGTGTCTCAGGCCGTGTTCCCATACACGGCACCAGACACGCCCGAGGTCAAATGTTGAGTTCGTCGACCGTTCACCCAGGAAGGACACGCCCTGGGACACGCTCGTATCCCAGGCCGTGTCACTCACATCTTTTTTCCAACTTCTGAATTTTGGGGTGTTACAACCCTCCCCTCCTTACAAAAAATTTGTCCCCGAAATTTGCACCAAGTAAGGACTCAAACAAAATGATTTTCATTCCACAATCGGTTATAATATCAGCCGATACACACTGTATAACCATTACACAAAAAGTTCGGGAAACTCAGCTCGTATGGTCTGCTCTCGCTCCCATGTAAGCTCTCCACGGCCGCAGTTGTCCCACCGGACTTTCACCATCCCGACCGTCTTGTTCTGCAACTGTTTCTCGGCTCGATCCTCGATCTGAATGGGTCTAACCTTTGTCGTTAGCCCATACTCCACCGGCACTTGATCATCCCTGATCACCTGAGCTGGATCTTTCACGGCCTTCCACAGCACCGAGATATGAAATACATCATGCAATCCACCTAAGTCTGCCGAAAGAGCTAGCCGATACGTAGCTTCCCCAACTCGCTCGACCACTTCAAACGGACCAAGCTATCTTGGACTCAACTTTTTCAACCGTCGAATCCTGGATACGCCTTTGAAGGGTTTGATCTTCAAGTATACCCAGTCGCCGACCGCGAACTCCACGTTCCGGTGTTTGGCGTTGTAGTATTTAGCTTGCCGATTTTGAGCGATCAATAGTCGTTCTCGAACAGTACGAATCGTTGAATTTGCTTCATCGATTTCATTTCTGTTATACACTCTGGCTTCGCCTGCCTCTATCCAAGCTAAAGGCGTACGACACTTCCGTCCATACAGAGCCTCATATGGTGCCATACTGATGCTCGTCTGGTAGCTATTATTGTAGGCAAACTCCACCATGTAGAGATGATCTTCGCATCTCTTTCCGAAGTCTAGGGCGCACATCCTGAGCATGTTCTCCATCATTCTGTTGGTCCATTCAGTTTGGTTATCCGTCTGGGGATGAAAGGTCGTACTGAATGTCAACTTCGTGCCGAACAGCTGGTGAACTAGCCTCCAATCATTTGACGTGAACCGCCCATCTCGATCACGGACGATGCTCCAAGGAACACCGTGAAGCCGCACAATCTGGTCAACATATAATTTTGCCAAACTTTCAACTGAATCATCCCGCCTGTTTGAGAGAAAATGTGCTACTTTCGTTAGCCGGTCGACAATCACCCAGATGGAATCATTCCCTCGCTAAGATCTCGGCAACTCGTGCACGAAATCTATGGAAATATCATGAAACTTCCACTCTGGAATCGGCACTGACTTCAAATACCCGCCCGGCTTCTGGCATTCCGCCTTGACCATCGCACATGTTTGGCATTTGGCCACATAAAGAACCACATCTCTCTTTAGCCCTGGCCACCAGAATAGCTTTTTCATATCATTGAACATCTTCGTGCTCTCGGGGTGGATGGAATATTTTGTATAATGCGCTTCATACATCAGTTCTTCCCGTAATTTACCCACATTCGGGACGCACAAACGGCCCTCTTTCCTCAAAAGACCGTCATTCAAGGAGAATTTGCCCTCTGGCCCCTCTTTAACATAGCGGAAGAGATCTTCATCTAACCTCGTTGCTCGTTGAATCCGGTCTGCAAGGTCACATTGCACCTCCGTCCAGTTCAGACATGCATTGGCGGTGGAATTCTTGTCAACACAAGAAATCTCTAACGCTTCTAACTCCTGGATGAGACGTTCATCATGCCGCTGCAACCAATTCGCTCTAGTCGGAGATCTCCGACTCAATGCATCCGCGACGATGTTTCCCTTCCCGGGAGTATAGTGAATCTCGAAAGTGTAGTCCCCAAGGAACTCCAACCACCTTCGTTGTCGCATGTTTAAGTCCTTTTGTTCCAATAGGTACTTTAGGCTCTTGTGATCTGTATAGATCTCCACCTTCACTCCATAAAGATAGTGTCGCCACAGCTTTAGTGCAAAAATTACCGCCGCCAATTCTAAGTCATGGACGGGATAAATTTCGCTCATGCACCTTCAGCTGGCGTGAGTCATAAACAATCACCTTTCCATTCTGCAGAAGAACGCAGCCTAAGCCGCTCCCTGAGGCATCACTATAGATTACAAATCCATTGGTCCCACATGGCGAAGACAACACCGGCGCCGTGATCAACCAAACCTTCAGCTCTTCAAAAGCTCGTGCGCACTCTGGTGTCCAGACGAACTTCTGATCTTTTCGCGTCAGCGTGGTTAACGGCAAAGCGATCCGCGAGAAATTCTCAACAAATCTTCGATAGTAGCCCGCAAGTCCAAGGAAGCTCCTGACCTCGGCCACTGAGGACAACACCGGCCACTCCTCTATAGCCCTTATCTTTGCAGGATCCACTGTTATGCCCGCTCCACTCACCACATGGACTAGAGAAGCCACTGACGATAGCCAAAACTCGTACTTTGAGAACTTGGCATAGAGCTTGTTCTGCCTCAATGTGTGCAACACCAACCGCAAGTGGGTTTCATGCTCAGCTTTCGACTTCGAGTACACCAGGATGTCATCAATGAACACTATCACGAACAAATCCAGGTACTCTCGGAACGTATGGTGCATCAAATCCATAAACACAGAGGGCGCATTACACAGTCCAAATGGCATCACCGTGAATTCGTAGTGCCCATAACGCGTTCCAAATGCGGTTTTGGGAATGTCACCTTCCCGAATTCTCAATTGGTAATAACCAGATTTCAAATCCAACTTGGAATAGACGGTCGATCCCACTAGTTGATCAAACAGCTCATCAATCCGCGGAATCGGATATTTGTTCTTCTTAGTCAGCTTGTTCAGCTCACAGTAATCAATACACAACCGCAAACTCCCGTCTTTCTTTTTCACAAAAAGAACAGGGGCGCTCCAAGGTGATATGCTTGGGCGTATATAACCCTGCTCCAGCAATTCTTGCAGTTGGACTTTCAACTCCACCATCTCTTTTGGCGCAATGCGATATGGCGAGCGGGCCACAGGTTTCGCACCTGACACCATCTCTATCGTGAAGTCAATCTCTCGCTGGGGTGGTAGCCCAGGGAGATCCTTGGGAAACACATCTGTAAACTCCGACACGATCGAAACATCACTCACACTGGACTTAGGCTCCACCGCCTGAATTAGCGTGAAGTATACCTCCGCGCCCTTCCGAACAGCTTTGACAGCTTGGAGGGCAGACATCAACGTCCCTCCAACTCCTCGCATACCCGCGAACTTCGTCTCCTGCTCGGTATTCTGGCCCAACGTGATCTCTTTGGATTGACAATTAATCAAGGCATGTTGCTCCGCAAGCCAATCCATCCCAAATATCACGTCAAATTCCGATATCGGTAATACAGATGCCGTCAAATAGAAATCCCGACTTCCTATATACACTGCCACATCGCAAGCTTGATCCGCAAGCATCATACAACCATTTGGCAACACCACTCTGCCGCTATTTGCCTTTACACGACTGGGTATCCCAAGCCGCGCTATAAACTCTCGAGACAGAAAAGAATGTGACACACCCGTATCAAACAGTGCTCGCGCCAACGTGTTCCGAATCAGTACAAAGCCTGTGGTAATCACATTACACACAAGCCACATACACATATGCAATAAACAAAGCATACAAAAAAATAAGACTCAAAACTAAACTTGTACATGTGACGACGTCACTTTGTTTAATGGCCTCCTGCAGGCCAAGATTGTAGACTCGGGGCTGCGCCTGAGAGGCAGAGGATTCCATCACTGCTTTGCCCTTCTCAGCATATGATGCCCCCGCCTTCTTTTCATTCTTTGGCGGCACCCGACAGTCACGGGCGATGTGCCCCACCCGTCCACACGTAAAACACGTACGAGTCTCCGACTTTGAGGTGGCCCCCGACGTTGCTCCCGAGGCAACTGAAGAAGGAGCTTGTCCAACCGTCTTGGGCCTCTTGCCCCACTTCTTCTTATAGAATGACTTTATCGGTCGGGGCAACTTAAACTCTGGCTGTGTCACAGCCAAGGCCCTCTTCCCCTGCACCCTCGTCATGTCTTTCTCCAGCGCGCACGCAGTGTCTACTAACGCATGGAAGCCCTGGTTCACCGAACTCGAAAGCAGGAACCTCAGCTCGTCCCGCAATCCTTCGTCGAACTGATTTGTCTTCCTCTGCTCATCAGCAAATATTGAACGCGCATACCGGCCCAAGCGAGTAAACTCATGCAGGTACGCTTCAACACTGCCGTCTCCTTACGTTAATCTCTGGAATTCATTATCCATGGCTATACGCTGTGCCACGGGAAGGTGCTTCGCCAGGAAGAGTCGAGAGAATTCCTCCATGGTCACTTGTGTCAACGGTCTCCCTGCCAAGTGATGCAACTCCATCTCGTCCCACCATAATCTCGCTTCTCCTTCAAGTAGGAAGGTAGCTAAGGTAACTTTCTGATGTTCCTCCGACCCGATCGCAGTCATAATCCTCTTGACGCGTGATAGCCAATCCTCACCATGCGTAGGAGATCGTGCTCCCGAAAACGTAGGCGAATGAAAACTCATAAACTGCGTCAACCGTCGTTCAGCAACTCGAGGATCTACATCCACAATAGGTTCTGGCCTTGCCGCCACCTGTTCTGGTCTCAAAACCGGTTGTGCCTTGCATCATGGCAAATATAGCCTCAGCAACTAACCGAACGGTTTCCGCAGATGGTGGAGGTGTAGGCACCTCGGCTGGTGCCGTACTTTCTTCAGAACGCTGGGGCTCCGATGGCCCAGCTCCACTTCGTGTCACCTAAAGGTGGACAAGACACACATATTAGCGACCGCACACAAGCAATCACAACAAAATAGGAACGCGCAGGTTCCTCAAACACATGTATTTGCATTCCTATTATGGACATTCAGGAGTTCAATCGTGTTAATTTGGTGTGCACAGACATGTGCTCGCCACCCCACAAAAGAAGTCGACCACGATTTCGAAAGGGAAAGACCAAAATAGCTGATACCAAAAATATAACAACCCCATCCGTTCATATCGTATATCCTAGAAGATCCGGCCGGGGCCCCACAGCATATACCACAAAACGAGCGGTGAAGTCACGGTATGGCACCACAGTAGCGCAGTGCACCCCTAACCCATTGCATTCTAGCGGAAGCATATACAACACTTGAACTCCACACCTGAATGTCCGACATATAAAACCTCATATTTTATATATTCATAGGAATGTCTTACAACACATACAAGACAAAGAGTTGGCCTTAAGGCCTTACAGGGCTTTCATACAAGTGGCCATAAACAATGGTGCGCAGGTCGGCCACACAAAAGAAAACATCATACGTTCATTTCTTTAGCCTTCGAGGGCTAGCGGCGGCAGCAGCAACAACAACAGGGACTTCAGCCCCTATGCGTCTCGCTTGGCTCTCCAACACCTGCACAGGGACATGCCACCCAATGGTGGAAAAAAAGGCAACGGCCAGCATTCCGCTGACCAAATTATAACGACCCTACCCCTTCTCTTGGGCCAGCGGTATTCTTACCTACAAAGCATAGCATGTACAAGCATATATATATATATAGCTCATTCAATGTGCACTCACGCACATCCATCCCATCACAATCGTCAGCCACGCAGCCCAACGATCCGTGCACTCGGGGCACATTCTTGGTGTACCGGCGAACCAGTTTCCCACCACCGTATCAGGATTGCAACCCAACGGCAAATCACTTGAGCATTTACTTCATGGCGTGCAGCCGGAGTTGTAGTCTTAACGCACCGGGATGGCCCGTAGCCGCCCATTGTGACATGGCTCGAAGGCCGAAGACTCTCACTATGCGCTCCAACAGACCACACTTTCAGGTCTCCCGTCAGACGGACATAGCGCAGGTCGGATCCTCCACCCCCCCCGTTGCTCAAATCGCCTTTGACATCACCGAGTACCACGTACTCGCGGCTAAAAAAAGGTGCGGGTTGGTCTCACCGATCCTGTTTGGCATTACAGCCTGGGTATCCTCTGACACCCATTTCTAGCCCAACATTGGCGGGTCTTTCCTGGGCACACCAGTACTTCCTGCCTTAACAGGTACAACACCACAAAGATCACATCGTCGGCGGGTCTTTCCTGGGCACACCAGTACTTCCTGCTTCTGGAGGTACCACGCCACGCATATCACAGATGTCAGGGGTCTTTCCTGGCTTACCATGCCAGTACTTCCTGTTACTCTCTTCACAGGTACCACCTAAACATCAAGCATCACAAAAGGCCTTTCCCGGACATCCAATCCGGTACTTCCTGCTATTTTCTTCACAGGTATGACCCAATAGCACAAGCATGACATGAATATTTTCCTGGACTACCACTTCAGTACTTCCTGCTACTTCCTTCACAGGTCCAATCCGTCGACTCCTAAACTACACATTTGTCACGGAGTCTTCTCCGGTTCGTATGCAACATTACTAATCTAGACCAACCTGTGCAGATGGGCTTCACACAGCATGCCTATTCCGTACTTTCATTTCTGGATCTATATGCTAACCACTTGGTGATTTCATGAATCAACCCAACGATCCCCATAACCGACCACCCGCTGATGGGGGAATCATGTGCATATGCAAAAAGGGAGCCTTCATATGGCTATGAAGAAAAGTCATTACCCTCGAAGACCGCTTCGGTGCCATGAGCTCCAAGCTGGCTCGAACGACTTGCAAGAGCTTTTCCTCCGCAACGTCGGCCTTGGATCTCTCGTTGGCAAACCGCAACACCACCGGTGATCAGCCCCCTCTCCTCCTCCTCCTTCCTCTCTCTAGAAGTGTAGTAAGAGAAAGTAAAAAAGCCAAATGAGTTTCCCCAACCCATTCTCGGCCTTAAGAAGACAGGGAGGCCTCTCAGCCCTTGGATCCAGGCTGAAGGAATAGATGGCTACGATTTCACCAAAAAATTATAAATTTTGCCTGACACGGCCTGTGACACGTCCGTGTCCATGGCCGTGTTCCCTAAGCGGTGCTCAACTGACTTATCAATTCCAGTACACACCCATGTGACACGACCGTGTCATGGGCCGTGTCACCCGACACGCCTACCAACACGGCAGTGTCTGTGGCCGTGTTCCTCAGGCTGCAAAACTCAAAATCACCCGAGACTCACACGGCCTTGTGACCCGCCCGTGTCTCAGGCCGTGTGCCCATACACGGCACCAGACAGGCCCGAGGTCAAATGTTGAGTTCGTCGACCGTTCACCCAGGAAGGACACGCCCTGGGAGACGCCCGTGTCCCAGGCCGTGTCACTCACATCTTTTTTCCAACTTCTGAATTTTGGGGTGTTACACCTGCGCTCCGGTGGGCTGGTCTCGCCAAGTGGAGGATCAGGTGCCCCCTCTATAGTCAGAGGTGGAGGTATCGACACGGAAGCGGGCGGCTCAGGGTTAACCCCTTCGGCAGGGAGGGTGTGTTCTGGTGTCAGATTGGTTCTACCAGCTGGAGGGTTAAGTGGAGCGACCCCTGAAGCGGAAGGCGGCTCCTCATTGCAGAGGCCGACCACTGCTGTGACCACAGGCGGAAAGCCGACGGCATCCTTAGGTGCCGACCCCTGCGAAAGGAGCGGTTTTTCAACATACAGCTGTGAACAAACTCTCGAAAGGTTCGTGGTAACGGGAAATGCGAAAGGACTGAAACATACCTCTGGCAGGGAAGCGAGGGAATCGACGCAGCTTGGAGTTGGGGTAGATGGGTCTCGGTTCTCTCTCTACAGGTTGCGCCTTACTGATTTATCCTTCTTCTTCTTAGGGCGGGAACTCTCGCCAGCTGGCTTCTCGGCGGCTGGCCCCTCGCCGGCTGGTTTCTCTCTGGTGGGCTTCTCGCCAATTAGTTTCTCGCCCGACACTCTATCGCCAGCATGCCTCTTGCCCATCAGCCAAGGGGGCAACCTTGTCACAACGGGTGCGAGCTCGCGCCTGGGCCGCCGCAAGACGAGCCTGAAGCTCCTTTAAAAGTGGCTTTTCGGCGGGTTTGGCGCGCATCTTCGCAGATTGGCGGAGGCTCACGCAGGGAGTAAGGGC
Source organism: Platanthera guangdongensis (assembly GCA_039583875.1). Lineage (NCBI taxonomy): Eukaryota > Viridiplantae > Streptophyta > Magnoliopsida > Asparagales > Orchidaceae > Platanthera > Platanthera guangdongensis. The sequence continues at coordinate 177,750,648 of CM077148.1, forward strand.
GATGGGGGTGGCCTGAGGGACCAACCCAGCGACATATTTATAGAGTATAGGTGGGGTCTACTAAAAGATTCTCTGTCAGGTCAGCATGTGCCCACCGAATATTTGGGGTTGGACGGGTCTTTCCGAGCGCAAGGCTAGCTCGCAAAGAGTGGGCATTGTGTACAACCCCATATTCGTTGGGTAGAACCAAGGTCCCCCTCAAGGACTCAAGGACCCAGATTGGACTAGCTTCGGGCTGGCTTTGGCCTTCAGAGCAGAAGAGCTCCCTCCTGGGAGTAGACGAGAATGATCACATCAAGCTCCAGCCGAGTCCCACTTCTGCCCAGAGGCGGCGAGAAGGCTCGCGCCCCCTGGAGGGCGGAAGCGGGCTCGGTCCAGGGGACCCTTCATCCTTTCTTCTTTAGCTCCCGCCGAGTGAGAGGCGGGATGGTTCTCGGCATAGGGTTCTCGTCGGGTGGGGGCCAGGGCCTAGGGTGAAATTACCTAGTTGCCCTCGGGTAAATGACTTATTTTCCCCCGGGGTCTGCATTTAGAATTTCATGACAGCGGTATTTGGCTATTGGCAGGCAAGTCAAGGGTGCTTTGGTAATTTCAGGTCAGCAAAGACTATAAATAGACCCGCAGGGGCTCCTCGGAAGGCAGGCTTTTCATTTTTATCTAAGACTCTCTAGTGCTTTCTGAGGAGCTTCCAGCCCAGCTTTTAGTTTTGGTGGGGAAGCTCTCAGAGATCTTCCGGAAAAGAGGTGGGACCTCCCTGCTGAGGCTTAGGTTCAGTTCTAGGTCCTTTACAACCAGTCAGGGGTCAGGGGTTGAGAGAAGTAGGTGTCGACTACCCCTTATTTATGAAATCTCGCTGAGGTCAAGTTCTGGCTTCAACAACGAACTTGTATCATTCGGAGCGTAGTTGCCCAGCTGCTTCTAAAAGGCATGGCAGGTTATCTCATCTTGGCAATAATAGAGACGTGTCTTGTCTTACAGGACAAACATTCGCTATGAGCGGGTCTTTTGTCTTCTCAAAGACCGATGACGCATTTGTACAAGACATCACTTTATGAGGTCGATCCTTTATCGAGTTTAGGAGGTTAGCGTCCAGACCTGTTCCTGATAGTTCCTCCAGTCAGAGGAGAGATGCAATCAGGGGTAGCTAGACCGACATGGAAGAGGGGAGCTGATCTCAGCCATCAATGCAGGGGCTCGGTCTTACATGGACGCTTAAATCCCGATGCATCATCTCATCGTCCGCCCTGGGCTAAATAGGAGAAACAGGTCGAGCGCTGGTTTCCTAAATCGATCGTGGAGTTGAAATTCACTGCTCCTAGCTAACTTGAGATGATCAACACAAAGAAGACAACTTGCATTAACCCGTGACTCCGAGGAGAGGAAATGTATAAACAATTTAGAAACAATGTTCTAGGTAAGCAATACATGTTATCACCAGGGGTAAAACCTTTTTAGGTCATCCTCGCTCTAGATATTTGAGGAGATGAAATGAATAGCATTGCGTCTTGGTTGCTGAAGTGATAGCCCCACGCGTATAAACTCGCAGAATTCGAACACCATGGTTGCTGAAGTAGTGATCTCGCGAGTATGGACTCGCGGAATTAAAGGAGATGACCTCGCGAGTATGGAACTCGCAAAATTGAAGAGAGCACCAAGTAAGCATGAAGAGCATCATGAGTAGGAGCTCATAAAATACTAGCCTGAAGATGTCATGAGTAAGCCGTCTCATGGAATGTAGGTTGTCGGAGGAGATCATCGCAAGTAGGAGCTTGCAGAGCACCTCATATGATTTCCCTGGTGGTGAACACGTCGTGATTCGCCCTGTTTGTTAGTCATACAAAAAGTACTCACGGGCTTTACCAAAGCACCTATAAGTATGAACATGCATGAAAAACACCACTATTGAAAAAGGAGATGAACCAGACGGAGGGTAAGTGTCACTTCTGACATTAGAGCTCCTACGCAGAGTTTTCGGGGGTTCCGCTCCCAACTCGCCCAAATTCTGTGCTATCCCGGCCTTGCGAGTAAGTCTCCGTGGAACTCGCCTATGCGCGAGTAACAAAGATACTCGCCCCTTCAACTCACCTTTGGGCGAGTAATAAAGATACTCGCCTATTCATCTGCAGAACTCGCCTATGGGCGAGCAACAAAGATACTTGCCTCTTTGAAGTCGCCAATCCCACCTATACTCGCCTACGGGCAAGTAACAAGGAAGCTCGCCAACCTGCAAACAGGACACCTGTGAGTTGATTTGGAGCTCTCTGTATGAAACTCGCCGGAGCATATCGCCATCCGCAACTCGCCTGCATGAACTCGCTCGCATATACTCGCTAATCGAAGTCATCGTCTAGAATTTGCCTAAGGAGGTCGCGATCTGGAACTCGCTTATGAGCGAGTAATAGGTAAGCTCGCCCCATGAAGCTGTCGAGCTTGAAAGTCGTCATCGTGAAGTCGCCTATGGGCGAGTAACCAAGAAACTTGCCCACTTTGCCGAGAATTCGCCCACCTTGCCGAGTGCTCGCGAGGTCCTGCCTTTGGTCTCCAGCTCGTCATCGTAAGCTATGAAGTTTTCTCGCAAAAATTTCTTTTTCGGCTACTATCCACGCTCACCACACCATGTGTTGAAGACAGGAAAATTCTCAACCTCAGAAATAAGATCAAGACAGCCTAAGGTTACCGATTCTACGATCCGACGTCACAATTCAAATGGCTAGCGAGAGAGAGGAAACTATCTATAAGCACACCACAAGTGCTCCAGCAGGGAGGTCCCACCACGTACCCGGAAGTTTGAGAGAAACTTCCCCTCTACAACCAAAAGCCTGAGCGAGGTACTAGGCAGACATGGACCGGGCGAGTATCCACTTGGGGGGACCACAACCTCTTCCTAAAGTGTCATTTCCAGTACCTCTGGGGGGCTATTTATAGAGAAATCCTGGGGGTGGGGGGGGGGTATATAGACGAGTATCCAGCTTTCTGCCAGCGTGTTCCAAAGGATACTCGCCCATACTCGCGAGTTACTCGCCCAAGCTCACCTTTGCTCGTCATAGCTCGCCTCTGCTCGCCGAATGGTCTGCAAATAGCTGTCTGCTATGGTACTTCTGATCTCGACGAATTAAAGATTATACAATGAAGGTGCAAAGTGCCAAACCCCCATAATTAAGGGTACAAAGTGCCAAAACTCCGTGCAACTTCAGAAATAAGCCAAATATCCTCAATTTGGTTCTCTTTGTTTCGTTCTGCACTTCTACTTTTCCAATTCTAGTTTCTCTTCTTCGTATGAAACCCCACCTCTGAGCCGCCTGACGTCCGCCGCCGGCGATGGACCTCAGCTTCTTCGCCCTCTCTCTATGTACTCCCATCTATTCGGCGCGCTCCTCTGTCGTGGTACCAGTCCGGCACCTTCGATGCCTCGAACGAAGCCTGCCGATGGTCCACTCCCCCCGGAGCTGGCTCATGAAACGACCGCGGGAAAGGTTCCGACGGAAAGGTGTTTTCCTTGCGGCCTTCGCCTCTGCTGGAGGCTTGGAAAGAGGTAACGAGAGCGAAGAAGAGGAGGTGGAAGAAGAAGCGTGAGTGTATGACTTCAACTTCGCCGGAGACATGGGATGCCCTTGGCCTAGGGCAGGCCATGGTACTTATTTTATCCTGATATTACAAATTCGCTTTTACTGTTATTCTTTCAACATTTTATTGGGAAGTTTTTTTTTTTTCAAAAACACAACAATTCTTCCACTTAAGGTAATTTTTCGGAAATGGAAGAAGAAGAGACTTATGCTCCGTTTGAGGGGACTTATTTTCACCTGTCAAGCGGTTACGAGCACATGATCCGGACTTTAATTTGTAACTGCTTGACCGGTGAAAATAAGTCTCCCCAAACAGAGCCTTAATGATAATAAGGTACTTAACATTCTTCAATAATCGCTCTACTACACCCACAATGTTGATCCTCTCCGTTTTGAACCAAAATAAATGCTATACATTTCTGATGGGAATTGACCCACACACAATCCTGAGCACACAAACACGAAGAATAAAGCAACACAACAAACACAAGAATTTACGTGGAAAGTTCTCTCAACTTAAATAAGTGAAAAATCACGGGGCGGGGCACACAAAAAATTCACTATAATCAATAAGGATTACAATTATAAAGTTTAGGTTTTGCCCAACCTAGAACCCCCAAGATTCAACAATCTGAATACTCTCACAAGCCCAGAGTGAACAAATCTCTTCAAGCAAAAAAATCTATCTCAACCTCTCTTCAAGCATTCCGACGGCGAAGACGAGATCGAACTTCTTTCACGACGAAGACAAAAAACACCTGACAATGAATCTCTTGTCTTCTCTACTGAAGAACACACGATCAACCTCTGCAGTTTCTCGCGAACGGCGACCTTTCTGGACGAACAGATGACCACAATTAGGGCTTCAGGTTAGGACTTAAACCGCATCTCTCTTTATATAGGGGGCCGCAATTTGCAAACCCTATTGGAATACCTAGACGCATTATTGGCAGCCACTGGACGAGAGAACTAAAGATCTAACGACGGAAAATCACGAGATTAAAAACTCAGACAGCTCAAGCTACAGCGCGACGGTACCGTCTGGTCGACATGAACCGCACGCCTCGTTGATATGGGAAGACCGTCTCGTCGATATGGGGAGCCCGTCTTGTCAACATGCTCAGTCCATCTCGTAGACATGCTCCGCCCATCTCGTCGACATGCTCAAACTCGTCTCGTCGACATGCTTGAGTCTTCTTTTTGATATGCTCACCTTTTCTCGTCGACAAGGCTTTCTGCTTCTCGCCGACAAGTTCCCGCTTCGTCGATATAGAACTCGTCCGGTCGACATTTCTTCGCTTTTAATCGACAGAGCTTCAACTTCTCGTTGACATGAGCTGACTTTTTTGTCGATATGTAGCAGACTTCAAAATCTTGATTAGTCTTCTCTTTAGGGGTTGGACCCCAATATACTCCCCCTACAGACCATAAAAAGGAGTTCTCCCATCTGACATCTTCAGGTGGCCCTCATGCCGATCAGCAACCGACATAACTCGTGCTTCTCCCTCGACACAGTCTTCATCATGTACGGGGGATTATTATAAGCGTGGACTTTCTCCACCTTCATCAGCTTCTCCTTGACAACATCTTGTATCCAATGATACCTGAAATACTTCGTCTTTGGAGTGGTAGGCAAGATATTTTTACCAAAAAGATGGCGCTCTGACTGTCCCTGAATACAGTGAACTCAGCTTGTTGGAGTCTTAGTTCAAATATGAACTTCATCCACAAGATGTCCTCAGATGCTTTCGTCAACGCTTTATATTCTTCCTCTATCGTCGAAAGTGCCACACACTTCTGCAACATTGACTGCGACGACACGACTCCCATGCAAATGTAACTGCAAATCCTGACGTGGACCTCCTAGAATCAATATCTCCAGATATATCCGAGTCAGAGTATCCAACTAGCTTCGATGACCCTTCACCAAACTGCAAACATTGATTTCTGGTACCTCTGAGATAGCAGAGTCACAACATCCCAATGGGCTTTTCCTGGGTTCTCCAAGTACCTTCTCACCATACCAACTGCATAAGTTATATCTGGCCTCGTGCAGACCCTTGCATACATCAAACTTCCTATTGTAGATGCATGGGGGATCTGACTCATCTCTTCTTTTTCCTTTTAGATGGACACTGAGAGCTTGAAGTGTCCACCCAACGGAGCAGCAATCGGCTTGACCTTCTCCATCATGAACCTCGTCAACACCTCCACGTACTCTCCCCTAGACACCCACAACAGACCTGCATTTCTGTCCCTGACGATCTTCACCCCAAGAATCTTCTTCGCTGGTACAAAGTCTTTCATCTTAAAAAGTTTACTGAGCTCCTTCTTCAGATCATCTATGCTAGCCTTGTCATCCCCGACAGTCAACCTATCATCAACATAGAGTAGCAGAATGGTAAAAGCCCTCTCAGTCCTCATCAAATAAATACAGTGATCAGCCTGAGTCCTCTGAAATTTGCTCTTCATCATGAAAGAGTCAAACTTTTTGTACCACTGTCTGGGTGTCTGCTTCAATGCATAAAGAGTCTTCTTGAGTCGGCATACAAAGTTCTCCTTACCCTTGACTTCAAAGTGTTCTAGTTGTTCTATGTATAGCTCCTCTTCCAAGTCTCCATGCATGAATGTCGTCTTTATATTCATCTGCTCTACCTCAAGATTCATAGAGGTAGCTAACCCTAAAACCAGTCTGGTAGAAGACATATTCACCACAGGTGAAAATATCTCACTGAAGTCAATACCGTGTTTCTGACTGAACCCTTTAACTACCAACCTTGCTTTGTACCTAGGCCTGAAGAGATTGTCACCAGCTTTCAGCTTAAAGACCCACTTGTTCTTCAAGGCCTTCCTCCCCTTTGGTAGCCGGACCAAGTCACAGGTCTCATTCTTCTGGAGCGAGTCCAACTCCTCCTTCATAGCTTCTACCCACATCTCCTTAGCTTTACCCTTCTGAGCCTCCTCAAATGATTCAGGCTCACCACTATCAGTAAGCAAGACATAGGCTCCGTTTGGGGTGACTTATTTTCACCGGTCAAGCGGTTACGGCCGCATGTACCGAGCCTTAATTGAGGCTCGATACATGCGGCCGTAACCGCTTGACCTGTGAAAATAAGTCCCCCCAAACGGAACCATAGTCTTGCAGTGAATACCTGCTACTTGGCCTTCATGCTCTCTCAGATCTCCTTGGGGCTACTTACACAATAGGTGGAACATCAACTAACAGAGCTCCCCCTTCATCCAGTATTTCTTCCACACCTGAAATCTGCACAACTTTCTCTTCGACACGCTCTTCACCAGCACCAACATTCTTTGGCTCAAGATCTTCTTCAAAACTTTCCACAACCAGTGGATTTTGTGGCTCAACATCCTTCTGCTTACCAATAGTCTGGTCTTCAACAAAGACCATGTTCTTTCTTATGACGATCTTCTTCTTCACGGGATCCCAGAGTCTGTATCCAAACTCTTCTTGTTGGAATCCCAACAAGATGCACTCTCGGGATTTCTCGTCAAACTTTGACCTTTCCTCCTCGGGATATGGACATGTGCCCTGCAACCAAACATCCTCACATATCCATAAGACACATTCTTCCCAGACCAAACCCGTTCTGGAACATCTCCATCCAATGTTGCAGAAGGAGATAGATTGATCAGATTCACTACAGTCTGGCCTGTGAGATCGATCTTCTCCACAATAGTCTCGTTCATCCTCTCTGCCAGCCCATTCTGATGCGGTGTCCTTAAAATAATCTTTTCATGGACAATACCATGCTCGCTGCAATAGGCATCAAAAGCTCAATGCACTCTCCCCTATTAGTAGATCTCGGCCACTTGATCTGCTTCCCAGTCATCTTCTCCACCTTTGTTCTAAACTCAACAAACTTTGTTAGAACCTCTCGCTTCTGCTTTAGAAAGTAAGCACGTACCTTTCTTTAGTGATCATCAATGAACGTGACAAAGTAGGATACACCACCTACTGACTTGGGCTCAATAGGACCACACACATCTGTGTGAATCAGATGCAACAACTCCGACTTTCTCTTCAGTTCTGCTTCTACATCAACAAATGATACTCTTCTTTGCTTTTTAGCTAAGCAGTGAACACAAATGTCAGGCATCCCTCCTGATAACTTTGGTAGAACTTTGTTCTTCACCGATATCTTCAGATTCTTCTCGCTGATATGGTCAAGTTTGTGATGCTATAACTCTATGGAGTTGTCTTCAACAACATTCACACTCAGACTGCAGATCTTGGCCTTTGCGTGATACAATCCACATTACTTCTTGCCCCTGGCCACTACTAAGGAACCCTTCACCAGCTTCCAAGCACCCTCTCCTTCAATGCTAGTGAATCCTCCATCAAGCCTCCCAACTGAGATAAGGTTCATCCTCAGATCAAGAACACGTCTTACATCTTTGAGGATAACCTTCCCTAGATCTGTCTCCAGGTGAATATCTCTGCTACCAACGATCTTCGATACACCGACATTCGCCTTCCGAATGGTGCCAAGACCTCTAGCAGAAAAAGAATAGAGATAATCTCTATGAGGCGTGCAGTGATATGATGCACCACCATCCACAATCCAGTTTATGTCCACACACTCCTCGCATGCAGGCCCACTGTAATGTAAGCACAACGACTCATCTTCATCAATATAGGCTGCACCTGCACTCTCACTGGATTCTCCCTTCTTCACCTTCACTTCCTTTTGGTCTCTCTGCAGCTTGTATTATTTCTTCTTGAAGTGTGTAGAAGCACTCGACCTCCTTCTTCATCGATCTGCTCCTCCCCTCTACGAGAAGAGCACCAGATGTAGATGCTTCAGAATCCTTTCTTCTTAGTTCTTCGTTCAAGAGATAGCTCGTCACCATCTACATTGTTATGACGCTATCAGGTGCCGAATTACTCGGCGACACCACAAGAGTCTCCCAACTTTCTGGCAAAAAACTGAGAACCATCAAAGCCTGCTGCTCATCTCCCAAGATGATCTTCATTACATCCAACTGGTTGATTATGATCTGCGCAAGATTCAAATGCTCAGTCATTTGAGATCCTTCCTTATACTTCAGATTCACAATCTTCCTGATCAAGAATGCCTTGTTTCCCGCTGTCTTCCTCTCGTACAACGCTTCCAGCTTCTTCCACAAAGCCTGGGCCGATGATTCAGTGGATACATGATGAAATACAGAATCATCAAGCCACTGCCGAATGAATCCAACTGCCTTCCAATCCATCTTCAAGCCCACGGTGAACAAATCTCTTCAAGCAAAGAATTATACCTCAACCTCTCTTCAAGCACTCCGACGGCGAAGACGAGATCGAACTTATTTCACGGCGAAGACGAAAAACACTTGGCTGTGAAACTCTTGTTCTTCTCTCCCGAAGAACACACGATCGACCTTAGCAGTTTATCGCAAACGACAACCTTTCTCGACGAACAGATGACGTCAATTAGGGCTTTCAGTTATGACTAAACCACATCTCTCTTTAAATAGGGGGTCACAAATCCTATTAGAATACCTAGGTGCATCTTTGGAAGCCACTGAATGAGAGCTGAAGATCTAACGGCTGGAAATCACGAGATTAGAATCTCAGACAATGCAAGCTACCGTGCGGCCGTACCGTCTCGTTGACATGAACCGCGCATCTCGTCGATATGGGAAGACCGTCTTGTTGATATGGGGAGCCTGTCTCGTTGACATGCTCGGCCCGTCTTGTCAACATGCTCAGCCCGTCTCTTCGACATGCTTGAGTCTTCTCGTCGACAAGGCTTCCCTCTTCTCGCCGACAAGTTCCTAATTCTCATTGATATAGAGCTCGTCCAGCCGACATTTCTCTGCTTCTCGTCGACAGAGCTTCTGCTTCTCGTCGACTAGAGCTGACCTTCTTGTTGATATGCAACAAACTTCAGAATCCTGATATGTCTTCTCTTTAGGGGCTGGACCCCAACAATTTCATGGTATACATTCTTTCTTAAATCTCATCTCTTTTTTTCTTAAGCATGCAAAACTTTGCACCATTAGATAACTCAAGGTTTGATCTTGACCATGAAATGAGCCTCTTCATTTGATTTCGAAGAGGATCTCCATCCCTACACCTAAGGGCCTTTTTGTAAGCTCCTTTTACAATACTAATTTATTCAAGTCATTACGAGTCTAACCAGTCTAACCCGTTACATTCTCCCCCTTCAAAATTTGACCTTCTCGTCGTTTAGTTTCTCTTTTACAAAACAATGTACGAACAATTCTTGTAACATGAGGAAGAAGTGCATCCCATTGCGTACATGTCACCTTCAACTTTTGCTTATTATCTTGATAGATCATCCTCCAGGACTACATTCAAAGCCTTTGATGTCGGGGTTACTGACATGTTGGGTGCACCAAATTTTGTTGTAGGCTCTTGAATTTGTTCCTCTGTAATCGCTTATAAATTCATCTTGATATTGGCTTCTTTTCTTGGTGACTGCTTTGGAGTTACTGAGATGAAGTGAGTAGGCCTTTCTCTGTTTCCTGCTTCTATGAGATATATTCCTCCAGGGTTGTTGAGAGACATTTAGGTCTAGATTGGGTAAGTGGTGGCAGATGGAGATGGAGAGGTTGAAGGTGGAGTTGAAACAATGCTCTTCAATAGAGTTCCCTTTTGCAGTTGGAATTAGGTATAAGACAACATTTTGGGGATCAGTGATTCCAAATAAAGGCTATTCAAACATGCAAAAAGATAGCATTTTTTTTTGAAAAACGCAATGGCGACAAAAATGCTAAAACAAACAGAGCCTTAACATATATGGTATAAATTTCTTATTGTCGATGCAGTTCAATTTTTTTCCTTGAGATATTAAATGAAGGAGTGATCATGAATATTTTAGTCATGCTTTCCTTAGCTTGATTGATGTGCTTTTTCTTCTTGTGTCTGTAATAATTCATTCCAAAAATTCTTGTTGCTTGCGTCTAACCTTGGATCCAAACAAAATTTTCCATATATCTCTTCATAACCGCATTGCTCGAGAGGAGCATAACATCTGAGTGGGAAATTATAATGTCATGAGTTTCCTGGTGAAAACTCAAAGCATGAGAGTAGTTGTGTTCTTAGTTATTAAAAGCGCACCAAGGCGCAAAGGGGTCTTGATCCTAGGCACAGAGCTTAAGGCGCAGGCGCGCACCTGACGAAGGTAAGGCGCAATCACATTCATTTAAAATCATTGTGGTCATTTGCATCATATTTATGTCTCAACACTCAATTATGTTTCACAAACACTAAATCATACTAAAATTAGTGATTTTTTTCTTTATTCTGAAAAGAAAAATTTTACAACAAAATTGCACCTAAGCGTGGGCTTTATGCCCCAAAGGCACAAAAAAGGCGCACGAAGGTGCAAACCTCTAGTCCTGGTGAGACTTGAGCCTTAGGCACGCCTGAGGCGCGCCTTTAACAACATAGGTTGTGTTTAGGAAAACCTATAATTTTTGGTTATGGTACAATTTTTGTTGAGTCCGAAATGTTTGCGACAACGTGCGTGGCCCAGTGATGCCTGACAAGGATGTGGTCCACCAGAAATTGCAAACAGGTAATTAATTATTATAACAAAACGAGAGAGGCACGTGCGTAACCAAATAATTAATTAAGGTGAACTAGAGATTAATTTCACAAACAATAGAGGCGCAAGTATTTAAGCGATCACATAATTTGTCCCGCAAGTTGTAATAACGATCGAACTAATAGCACAATAAAAGTAAACATCCAACACACTTTAAGTATCCAAATAAACAACAAAGGAAATAACTTTGTACCACAGTTCACATATGCAGGCGACGTTGATGGCGGTTGTAGGCGGGCAACGTGGTCGTAGAGAGCAGGGAAGGGGGCTGATTTGAGGTGGTTCCACGATAGGGGGGGTAAGGGGTATAGGACTTGGGGAAGGGGCTCACGGGAGTAAGGAGGGTGGCTTAGAGAGGGAGGGATTTGGTGGAGTGGGTCCACGGGAATGGGCTACAACACGGATGGAGGGAGCAGGGAAGGTGGAAAGCTTATGGAAGATGGAGATGGCTGCTAGGAGGGGCGGCGGACTCTGGTAGGCGGAAGAGGGCGGTGGGCTCTGGTTTGTGCAGGTTGCAGGTTGCAACAAGGAGGGGAACGGGGTAGGGCGGAGAAGTCCGGGAGAGTGAGGGGAAGAGGGAAGCAGGGAGGGGAGGAGTGGAGGAGATTACCGGAGCTGATGGCAGATGCAGAGGGGAGAAGAAGCCGGCGTCGCACCGGGTGCAGCTGGAAGGGAGGAGTCGCTCCTCTTGACCGACGGGTTGGGGAAATTTCTCCAAACTCTCGATGTCCATCAACTACAACCGCCGGGTTTATAAAAACCCTAGATGCGAACCACTGCTTCATCTTCTTGAACCGACAAGCAGCCCTTCCCAATACAACACATATAAAACTAGCCCGATCAGACGGCTCACAATGTTTGGGCCGATCGGGGACTAAATACACATCAAAATAAAAAACACAAAACATGAGAGTGGCTGGAATCGAGCATCCGGGCGCGGCCATGGACTCCGATCGCCCGTCTGGGCAGTGGATCGGTGGATCACCGCCTCCTGCGGGTGTACACGCGGGTAGATCGTGGCGCGCCGTCACAGCGAAGCTAGGTCTCAGAGAGATGCATGAAAGAAAGCACACAAAAAATATTACCACTCAGCCGCTTAAAAGAAATGAAAACTATATATTTTTAATACTCATACTGATATATCAGCTTCTATATCACTTTATATCGGGCGATATTTAAAAAAAATACATTTTTGCTTAAAATGTCAATGTCGTGACGTTTTCTCCCCAAATCTTTGTCATCTGACATCTACAACATTGATGCTATCTTTAGTATGTCTCCACCATTGTCATCGTCATCCTTCTCAAAAAGACACATCATGTATGTCCACTCGTGTCTCCCAATGGGCCCATTACTTCCTCCATAATAGTATATAACCAATTTCAAGATTTCTTGCCAAAGGCATTTCTCAATAATCCACAAGACCTTAATTTTATATTCTGGAGCCTCCGATCATATGACATAAGTCTCTAGTTAGCTCACCTCCCTGGTCCCTTTCTTTGGCAATGCGAGGCTTGTACATGGATCGGTTGCTTCTGTTCTAGGAGATTATAACAGCTTCTCTCTATTTATAAGTCTGTTATGTTAGTTTCTTCCATTTCTACTAGCCCCTTGTCTACCATTAGCAAAAAATTCCCATTTCGTATAAATATATCAGTTAGATGATGTTATAATAACTTCTACATCCAACCTAAATGCAATTTATTATAGTTGGTGGGGCCCATATCTATATCAAGTGCACAAAGCTACATAAGTTTCTCAATGTGGGACTAAATTCTCAAGAAATGCATGACACTTTCCCCTATCGGCAATTTTATACCCCTTATGTTTTTTTTTTATAATTTTGGTGATGTCTGAGTGTCATTTAGCTTAGCCCATTTTGATACCATATTATAATATGTGTATCTCAGTGTATCCAATCTTAAATCAATTGATTATAGGCGGAGGAGCCCAAGATCTATATTAAGTGCACAATGACATGAGTTTTCTTATGGGATACTAAATTCTCTGCACATGCAATGACAGTATTTGTCCATATTGGAAAATTTATACTATTTTCTATATTCACACAATGATGTATTTTCTTTTATTATATATCATCATAATTTGGGATCCAAATAAAGTACCATTTTTTAGTTACTTTGATGGTTCTTACTTCTCTACTAAAGTAGATTTCATTTTCAAGAATAAGGCTTGATAACTTTATTATGTTTCTCATGGTGTTTCATTGTTCAAATCCTTTGTGAATATTATTCTATGCATTATTTCCTCAATTTCCTGAAGTCTAGAAGATTTTGTAGGTGGATTTTTCAGGTATGATGGATGATGAATTTTTAGAGCAATTAAATTTAGTAAAGGGCACAAGGAAAGTCATCAATCATGAAGAAAGAGGGAGAGTGTTGCGAGCTATGGATGGTTGCAGTTATAAGGCTGCTGCAGGGGGCTCACTTTCGAACACATTAGTAGCATTGGCCAGACTCGGTCACCATTCCATCGACGGCCCTCAACTAAACATTGCCATGGCAGGAAGTGTCGGTAGTGATCCACTGGGTGAATTTTATAGGTATTTGATCTGCTTTATCAAGCATTATGTCATATAACTTAAAAAAAATTTTGTAGTTCTGTAAAAATAATGGTTGGAGCTCATGAGGAATTCAGGTTTTTTTGTGTAGATTAGTTAGAGTTTGTTAGCAATGCAAATTTAGAGGAGTGGTCCCAATAAGATTGTTTATCATTTATATAAGGTTTTCCTTCGAACTTGTTTGGTTTCATAAATTAAATGAAGTGACAATTGTTGAAATTACATTCCATGCTTTGATATGATTTATGAATCGATATTTCCGCACGAATCAATTGTCTGATAAGCAAAATTCGGTTGTTTGTATTTTTTGCCTGTTGCTCAGATTTATTTTAGTCTGCAGAGTTATCTTTCCATTTTAATCTAATTATTAATTTTGCGATTTAATGAGGAGTCATAAGTTCTTAGCCTCTTGTATTTATTTTTTAATATATTATGATTTTGTAAATTGCTAATTGACCAATGAACCCATATTATAATTTTTATGTTTTTTTCTAGAAAGTTGTGCATTAAAATGTATGGATTATACTTAAAGTTGGGAGACATTCTTTAATATATCAATACAAATATAATATGCACAATACACAATCCCTTAATACCTCTTATCGAGCCCATTTATCCGGTAGTTGTTGATTTGGGGCACATTTTTTTCTTTTTATAGGCTGTACTGTTGTAGTTCTCTTGATAATGTATCCTCTATTTATGATTCTTATTTCAGTTTGTTTTATATTTTATTATTCTGGTTTTGGATTCTCTTTTTTAGAGGCGTTATTGAGAATATAGTCATGCATTAGCAAACTTGTGTTACGCCATGCACTTAATGTAGAATATGGGTTGTTTGGTGCATAAAATCCAACATGGTATCTGTTATGAACCTTTGTTCATATTGGATCTTTATCGGGGAGGAAGAAGGGAAGATGACAAGAAGATGAATTTGAAGGGGGATGCAGCGGATCCTTTACCTCCAACATCCTATTACTGGAACCAAGAGAAGAGAGCTGTGAAGATCCTTATGCTTGGGTTTTAGAGGGATTCAATATTGCTTAGCTTCATTATGGCCCAAGTGGGACTTTAAATACAATTTACTTCTAAATACTTGTAAAGAAGTTCAACTAAATAGACTAATTGCAAAAAATACACAACATAATAAAATGCAAACAACAACAACAACACTCAAGCCTTTATCCCACTATAGTGGGGTCGGCTCTATGGATCCTTTGTCACCATTGTGTCCTATCTTTAGTCATAACATAATAAAATGCAAACATAGTAAAAAAATACAATTAAAGCTTTAAAGAGATAAGTTGTTGCGATTTGGTCATTTCGAGTGCTACCATAATATCTCCTCTCTTTCAATTTAAGCTTTCCTTCAAACACAGAAGGGAAATGCAACAACTGGATTATCTGATTCTTTTATATCCCGCCAGAAAAGCTCCTTGTAATGTGTTACGCCCCCGCTACGCTTTACGGGTCACCACTATGTTCGGAGGAGCAAGGACGCGCTAAACAACGGGGCTGAACCTTCCGGTTCAGCCCCCACTCAGTGAACCGGCCGGCCAGGGGCTGAACCAGGCGGGTTCAGCCCCCTTGGGAGGGGCCGGCCGTCCCCTCCATGCCCGGATATATATATATCCGGGCAGCCCCCTTTAGGGGTTTATGCAAAGTATGATCAGGTAGCCTGCTTCTTCTTCCTAACCCTAAATCTCCTCTTAATCTCTAGATCTCTCTCTTTAGTTGCTCCTTAGTAGTTTTTCCCTAACATTTGGTATCAGAGCCATCGTCCATGGTGACCACTCGCACTCAAGAGGAGTCCTCACGGATTGAAACCCTAGAGGAGAGCGTTGTTGGCCTAACCGATTCGATGGCGGTCATGGAAGGGCGGATGGAGGCCCGGATGGAGGAGTTGAAGGCGTTGTTGAAAGGAAAAGGACCGGCTAGTGAGGATTCGGCCGGATCGGGCGCCGAACTGGGCGGAACAGGCGGAAATCAACCCGGCGCGGGCTCGGCAGCCGCGTATGGCGGTTTGGCGGGTTCGATTCCGCCCGGAATCGGCGCAGGAGGGTCCGGTGGCCCTGGATGGGCGGCGTACGGGCCAGCAGGGGGTCGACAGCGATGCAGGGGGGCTTGGCGGGGCCGATTCCGCCCGGATTCGCGGCAGGCGGGTTCGGCGAGACTGGACTGGGTCGCGGCCAGGGACGCCGGGGCTGGGAAGAACCCGGTGGGTTTCGGCGGCCACCCGATGTTACGGGACAGCCAAGGGGAGGGCTCCTCCCTCCTCCTCGTGGATTTGGGGCACCGGGAGTGGCCGGTTTTGGCCAAGGATGGGGCGGCCAGCCACAACCCCCTCCTTGGGGAGCAGGTCCGCATCAAGGCTACGGCGGTTTCGAGCAAGGGGAGCCCGCAAGACGGGAAGGAGGTCAGGGGGGACAACGTTTAACTCCCGGATTAACTCGGATGTACTTTCCGGAGTTCGAGGGCGGCGACACCTTGGAGTGGATCCAAAAGACGGGATTATTTTTCCAATACCAGGAGGTGCCTGAAGGCCAGTGGGTGCAGCTAGCGTCCTTCCATTTGAAGGACGACGCTTTCCAGTGGACGCAGTGGTTCCTGCGAGGGCGGGAGTACGTGCCTTGGGGGGAATTTGTGGAGGGATTTTCGGCCAGGTTTGGTCCATTGGAGTACGAGAACTTTGAGGCCCTCCTTCAGAAGCTTCGTCAAAAAGGGTCGGTGATGGAGTATCGTACGGAGTTCGAGAAGTTGGCAAATCGGGTTCAGTGGTCAGAGAGGACACTCTACAGCTGTTTCATATCTGGTCTCAAGGAGCACATTCGTGACGAGGTGCAAGCACTCATGCCTCGATCATTGAACCACGCGATTACCTTGGCTCGTATACAGGAGGAGAGGTTCAACAGGCAGAGGGCTCGCATCATGAGTAGGCCGGCTTTGACCCCTGCGACCGCAGCACGACGGGAGCAGCCTACGAGTACCAAGCCGACTGTGACTCGGTTATCTTGGAGTGAGTTATCCGCCCGAAAGGAGAAGGGTCTGTGCTTTAACTGCGACGAGAAGTTTGTGCCAGGTCATAAATGCCAGAAGATACAGGTGTTCATGTTGCATCAAGACGCGGACGAGCCGGCTCCGGATGAGGAGCTGGAGGTAGATGTGGAGGAAACTGAGTTCGGGGTTTCTCTACATGCTCTTGAGGGTTGCGCTCCCCCGCTTACTATGCGGCTGGCGGGCCGGATTGCCCAAGAAAGAGTTACCATTCTGGTGGACAGTGGGAGTACCCACAACTTCATACATCCCGATGTGGCACGACGAGTTGGGCACGTGATTGACAGGGGAGCTGCCTTTCACGTTATGGTGGCGGATGGCAGCAGGCTGCAGTGCGAGGGGGTGCTGAGGGGAGTGGAAATGCGGATACGTGACTATGTGGGAAGGACTGACGTCTACCTGTTATCTATTCGGGGCTCAGACATGGTGCTGGGAGTTCAGTGGTTGCGCCAGTTACTGCGGGTGACGTTTGACTGGAAACATATGACTATGGAGTTTGTGCACGGAGAAAAACAGTTTTGCCTGCAAGGGATCATGTCATCTCCTGTTAAGGAGGTTTCTCTTCGCAGCTTGCAGTGGTTGAGCGGGGACGGACAGCTGATGGCCGTCCTTCGGGAGGTCCAGACCGGCGATTCCACGCCTTCTGAGGTACCGGTTCAGTTACAGTTACTTCTGACAGATTATGCTGATGTTTTTCAGGAGCCACGTACTTTGCCACCGCCGAGGTTTCGAGACCACCGTATTCCGCTCAAGGCGGATGCTGAGCCGACGAATGTTCGGCCGTACCGTTACCCACACGTGCAAAAGGCGGAGATTGAACGGAGTGTCCGCGAGATGCTGGAGGCCGGCATCATTCGGCCGAGTACGAGCTCCTTCTCGGCTCCTATCATTCTGGTCAAGAAAAAAGACGGGTCTTGGAGATTCTGCGTGGACTACCGGGCCTTGAACGACGCTACTGTCAAAGATAATTTCCCGATTCCTCACATCGAAGAGTTACTGGATGAACTGCATGGGGCGCAACGATTCACCAAGCTGGATCTTCGTTCCGGCTATTATCAGATTTTGATGGCTCAGGAGGATGTTCATAAGACGGCGTTCCGGACGCATGACGGCTATTATGAGTTTTTGGTTATGGCCAATGGACTGACTGGAGGGCCTGCGACATTCCAGGCCAACATGAACGAGATATTCAGAGATTTCTTGCGGGAGTTCGCCGTGGGCGATGAAGTTTTTCTCAAGCTCCATCCGTACCAGCAGTTGTCTGTGGCTCGTCGTGGCAACCATAAGCTTTCCCCGCGCTACTACGGCCCCTTTCAGATCATCAGCAGGGTGGGGCCGGTAGCTTATACGTTGGCATTACCGGAAGGTTCCCGCATTCATCCTACATTCCACGTCTCCTTGCTCAAGCGGAAGTTGGGTCCGCATGTCCAACCAAGTTCCTTATTACCTGAGGTTACGCCTGCGGGCGAGCTGCGTCCGCTCCCAGAGGATATCTTACGGCACCGGTGGAAGATTCGGGGCACGGAATACCGGCCAGAGCTCTTGGTCCAGTGGAAGAATCTGCCGCCAGCACACAACTCTTGGGTAGACTTCTTCGATTTCAAGGAGCTCTACCCGGATTACCAACTTGCGGACAAGTTGATTCTTGATGGGGAGGGGAATGTTACGCCCCCGCTACGCTTTACGGGTCGCCACTATGTTCGGAGGAGCAAGGACGCGCTAAACAACGGGGCTGAACCTTCCGGTTCAGCCCCCACTCAGTGAACCGGCCGGCCAGGGGCTGAACCAGGCGGGTTCAGCCCCCTTGGGAGGGGCCGGCGGCCCCTCCATGCCCGGATATATATATATCCGGGCAGCCCCCTTTAGGGGTTTATGCAAAGTATGATCAGGTAGCCTCCTTCTTCTTCCTAACCCTAAATCTCCTCTTAATCTCTAGATCTCTCTCTTTAGTTGCTCCTTAGTAGTTTTTCCCTAACATAATGATGCCCCGAAGCCAAGACATCACCATCAAGTAAGAACCATCGTTTATACCTGGTGGGGAGAATGAGGTGATTGAAGCAGGCTACTCATCACTTGTGCAGGAAGGGGATTGGCGAAATCCATGATTTGTAAAAGCAAGCTTAGGTTTCCGGTGACTAAGAGAGGGCTCATAATTGATGGAAGAGGGATCTACTAATGAGTGCGGGGAGGCTTGCCAGTTGTTGCGCCTATGCAGCTGACTGATGTGCTTCTGCAGCTTCAAAATCTATCATATAGATCTTCAACTATCCTGTGTTTTGTCTTTTTCATTGGTCGTCTCTCATGGTGCCTGGGAGCTGGTGCGGCTGCGGAAGGAGGTTCAACAGAGAAGAGGCTGCTACTTGAGCACATGGATTTGCCCAAAGGATCGTCGATTCAAATCTAAAGGAACGTTCTAGGTATCTAGCATAAAGCCCTACTAGGATGCCCGGCGCAAGCTTCCACCGCTTCAGGAGATGGAAGTGGCTTGGGAAAACGATGGAAGTATCATTTAAAGAATATCAAATTTGGTGGCGGTGGTGTGTGTGTGGGGGCAGGGACAGGGGCAGGGGGGACTGTTGAGTTTCAAAATGCGACCTAGCTGCTTGTATGGCTTTGAGATGATACCTGGAGCAAGCTTACACCGCTTCAGGAGATGGAAGTGGCTTGGGAAAATGACGGAAGTGTCATTTAAAGAATATCGAATTTGGTGGTAGTGGTGTTGGTGGTGTGTGTGTGTGTTGGGGGGTGGGGGACTATCAACTTTCAAAATGCAACCTAGCTACTCGGATGGCTTTGAGATTAGGCCTGCTTATGTTGTCAATGAATTCAATGGAAGGCATTCTGTGGAATAATCTTGTGTGTTGTAAACGAGTGGTGGAGTGCTAGATGTGCGCGGAAGAAGAGGTGTGCACTGTTGCAAAACTTTGACCATCAATTGGAAGGGCATCAAGCAGATTGGAGGACGATGAAATCTGTGGTAATGGAGGATGACATTATTTGCGGAGGGGTTGTCAATGATGTGGGAGAAGAAGGACGACCAAAGCGTTGATGCAAAAATTGGAAGGTCATACCAAATGTCATGAACTTTTGTTCATAACTGAATCTTTATTGACATGATGGTAAGGAAGATGACTAGAGGATGAAACTGAAGGAGGTACAATGGAGTCTTTACCAGCAACGTCTAATATCGGGGATGCTTGAGAGGAGAGAGCTGCTAAAATCTCTATTCTAGGTTTAGGTATTCAGTATTGTTTAATTTAAATTAGCCCTGGAGGTCCTTAAATACAACTCATTTATAACACATTGAATTCAAACAAAAGAACTAATTACAAAAATATCCAACACAACTAATGCTCCTCATATACCAGGTTTGGAAATTCTCGTAAATTCTTGGAAATCTGTGTCCGAAACTCTCGGAAACTTTTCTTTTAGTTTTGAATAAAAAGTGACAGATACTCGCGAACACTCTCGGATACGCCCGAGTATACTTGAAAACACTTATAAATTTGGTATATTATCATGATGATATGGAGTATAATAGACAAATTATGTCTTTTCTTTTACTTCAATTTGATATTATTTCTACTTTTCCTCTAAGCTAGAAGCTAAAAGGTTGTTGGTGTGCAAGCTATAAAAATCAATTACAAAATAGATTAATAGGTTTTTGTATAGTCTTTAAATTCCCAAAGGTCAAGGAAATTCACATTATGATCTGAAAGCTAGCCTTTTTACCTTGTAGAGCAAAGCTCCGGAGGGCGAATGTGAACTTTCTTTCTAAGCCCGTTAAGGAGGAAACAACAGGAACTGTCATTGTTCTTACTACACCAGATGCTCAGCGAACAATGCTTGCGTATCAGGTTAGCTTTTCTTTGCTTTCCCACAAGCATTTACATAACACAAGGTTTTATTTTGCAGTTTGTCAATGATTGGAGCATTATTACGTAAGAGGGAATAATTTAACTTCTCTATCTTTGTGTGTGAATTTGACGCGGAGAGATGACAACATGCGTATATATCAATATGATAGTCCATGAGATTGTTTGAATTGTGCATTAAGTGTTACATCTCATGCCTATGATTAAGTGTTACATCTTTGTTGTGACATGATTTTTACCATTTTTTTCATAATCAATATGATAGTCCATGAGATTGTTTGAATTGTGCATTTGATGCTCTAGTAAAATGAAATTATACCCTTTATTTTCATTATTTAAATAAATAAACTTAGGTTTGATTTTAAAATGGAGAGTAGAAGATGCAACGATAAAGGGAGGTAAATATAATAATTTGAAACATGCAAGGAATATAGGTAGCCTCAGGGTAACTTTGGTAGAAATTGTCAAAGAAAGTTTGCATATATTAGTGTTGATACTACTTGAATATATCGATATACATAACTTCTGAAGAGGGACTTATGGTAAATTACATAGGACCCGTGAGATTAAGTTGCACTTAGGTTTGTGAGTTGTTTTCTTTTTTCAAATTAACACTCCCTGTCTAACTTTGTTAAAATAGTTACTCGTTATGGCTATGTGATTAGACATATGACCTTTATTTTCAGCTTATATCCATTCATTTGAAACCTTTGAGTTTCCAGTCTTTTATCTAGGTCTCTGATTTCATGAAAAATATCATGCCACGAAGATAGCAAAAGGAAACATGAGTAGCTTATTGATAGGGATCCCTGTTTGAAATCTCGTGCGCGGTCGAGATATGTAGAAGTCTTAAAGGAGGTTGGGGTTCCCCTACATGAATCCACAAGAATCTATCTCGGTGATGGAAGGAGGCCAGTGGAGAGGGAGGAGCTGACATCGTGCGGAGCGACGCTGGGGAAGGCGTTCGGGCATGCGGCGACATTTTAGGTCACGGTCCAGATAGAGGGAGGGAGAAAAAAAGAGGGAGTTGATGAAAATTAGAATAATCTTTCTCTTTTCATAATCAAAACATCTCACATCCTTGACCATATACCAGGTGGATACAAAGTAAAACCCTATTTGTCCAAAATGACCCCTCACTAGGCTTAACGTAGAATGAGGTCCAAAATAAAGCCCGCTTTGCAAATAACATATGCAACATGAAAAGAAAAGATATAATTTTGCGGGATTCATTCCTTGCGGGGTTGTTCACGACGTTGGTACACGAAGCCCCAATGGGATCCGCAACATCTCCTCCCTCGTCGACATCAAGCTTGTCTTGCAGCTGCGGTGGGAGTTGGACCAAGGGTTCCGGGGGTGGCGCTCCAATGAACAACTTCAACTGTGAAACGTGGAAGACATTGTGACTCTGTGCTTCCCGGTGGGAGCTGGAGACGATATGCCACGCCGCCTGTGCCCTGCAAAATCTCATGCGACCCATATTATTTGGGGCCCAACTTGTAGTAAGGACTCCTGGAGATGGGGGTCTGGCGATAATGTCGGCATTTCAGCCATACCCAACACCCGGGGACGAATAAGAACTCGCGGTGGACCGGATTGTTGGCGGTCTCCATGCGGGCATGGTTCGGGAGAAGACACTTGCGAGCAAGGCTGAGAATCTGGTTGTGGGTCTGTAATTCCTTGTTCATAGCTGTCGAGCTCGCCGATCCGACATTGTATGTGAGTAAGCGAGGTGGGTCCCGACTGTAGATGAGGTGGAAGGGAGTGGTCTGTACAAAGAATGATTATCGCGAAGTGGCGGCGAAGCAACCCTGCCTCTCCATCTAGTTGGAGGCACAACTCCAAGCCATGATGAGATGGTCAAAATCCCAAAGCAGCGGTCCCAAGGTGCGCAATCATCGAACCCCCATGACGGACTCAAATCTTTAAAGGGTGATCACTAAGAAATCCATGTGCAAATGGTGCTCCACCACAACAATCAAAACAATTTGGTAAACGTTTGAGAAGGACATCACATTACTGTTGGCCACAATGGCGCTGAGGCGGCTCCAGGTAGCCATAGAGAGCTGATGATCACTGTCGGTGTGCTCGCTGATGAAACTATGAGTGTTACATGAGCCCATAAATGTGACCAATGCCTGGCCAGCCACCAAAATCCGCATGTGAATCATCTCTCTCGCGTGGGGGCCCGCAATAGCGTGTAGAGAGTGAGTCGGTTCCCTCTGATCATCATCCTCCTCCTCCCCTTGGGGGAGGGGTCCACCTAAAGTCATAGGAGGCGCTTGCACCGGTGGTCATAAGTGTAAGTGTCGTTGCAATTGTAATAAAGGCCCTTGGCGCGGCGACTAGCCATCTTTTGGGTCGACAGGTGGCGGATCGCGACCGGGCGGTCGCCCTTCTTACCCTAATTGGTTGTACTAATGAACTGGGTCGGGGAGTAGTAAAACTCTGAGGACCTTCGCCTTTATGACTTCCGAGGTGTGGCCGGTCCATCAAAATGCGCCGCTCGCAGACACAGGCAAGGCTCATGGCGGTAGTGAGGTCGGTCGGATTCGGGAACTCCACATCCAAATGGATCCATTCTTGGAGCCCCGCCGTGAAGATGGGCACCTAATGCGCCGTTGGAATGGAAATTGTCCGGGCAAGTAGCACCTGAAACTGCTCCAAGTAATCGTCAATGGAGCTCGTATGACAGGGTGATGAGATCGGTGATGGGGTTGCTACGAAGAGGCGCCTTGAAGCTAAGGTTGCAATGGACTTTGAAATCACCCTGGGACAAGTGAGGTTTCTCCCGCTATAGTTGGGAAAACAATAATTGGGCCAAGCCCATACGGTGAAAGGACGCGACATTGATCCACTACTCCCAACAAGGTGCACTGGTTTGCAAAAAAAAATACTCTTAACGCGTTAGCCAAGTTAAGGGGTCCTCGCGGCCATCGAAGAGGGGAAAATCCTTCTTCACATAGCTGGGAACATCGCTTCCTTCGGAACGGGGCAGGGTGAACTCGAGACGGTGTGGGAGGGCCGGTTCTTCGTGAAAGAAGCTAGAAGTTGTTCGCGGTGACGGCGGGACGACGCCAGGGATGTTGTTGATTATTTCAAAGATGGTGGTGTTGTAATTTGACATCATTTCTAAAATGACTCCAAGAATTGCGACAAGGTCAGGCTGCCCTCGTCCAGGAGAGGTGCTACTGGAAGGAGATGAGGTTGGAGGGGGTGGTCGGGTGGGAAGAAACCCTGCAATGTTGTGGGCTGGTGAAAAGGCTGGGCGGACGTGCGGTTGGAAGGAAGTCCTAGGCCGTGTAAGGTGCGGCCGATCAGGTCTCTGGAGCTGGGATCGACGGCCACGAATACGAGATCCACGAGGTTGAGCCGATTCGCTGGTGCTGGTGCACGAGTGGCTGGAAACGCAGGAGGAGGCCGTGGAAATTTAGGAGGCTCTGATACCAAGTTGATAGGGATCCCCGTTTGAGATTGTGTGTGGTTGAGATATGTATAAATCCTTAGGGAGGTTGGAGTTTCCCTTTTTGGATTCATGAGAACCTATCTTGGCGATAGATGGAGGCCGACGGAGAGGGCGGAGCCGACGGCGAGCAGGAGCGACGCTGGTGAAGACGTTCGGGTGTGCGGCGGGATTTTAGGTCTCAGCCCGGATAGAGGGAGGAAGAGAGAGAGATGTGAGAGATAGGGAAAATTAGAATATTCTTTTTCATAATGAAAACATCCTACATCCTCCACCATATATCCGTTGGATACAAAGTAAAACCCTATTTGCCAAAATGCCCTCTCACTAGGCTTAACATAAAATGAGGTCCAAAATAAAACCCACTCCACAAATAACATACGCAACATGAAAAGAAAAGATTTAATTTTGAGAGATTCATTCCTCGCGGGGTCGTGCGAGACGTTGGTACGTAAAGCCCCAACGTGGATCCACATCACTTATCTACTTCAATGAAACGTGTCATGTGCAGGATCCTTGCTATCTAAATTTCATTAAAAACTTAATTATAATTTTTTTTTCTGGATAACTTATAGATTCCTCAATAGAACCTCACACAAAATTGCACAAATAAACATTTTAGAGAACCTAGAATATGGAAAAAAAGCAAATAACTAGATCGATGAAGTATATTATTGTATAAAATTTAAACACTTTTTTAACCTAGACATTAACATTGTAAAGAATAGGTATATAATTTGCATGATAAGAAAGCAAGTTGATCAAAGAAGTCCTTGGTTACACATTAAAAAAATATGGGATAAAAACAAATAGCTCACCAACCAAAAAAACTTAGGAGAGAACCTGTTGAATAATCATTTAAAACTATAAAGGGCATCCCGGTGCACAAAGCATCCTGCGCAGCGAGGGTCCGGGAAAGGGTCCCACCACAAGGGTGAAATGTTGGCAAACCTTATCCTGCATTTTTGCAAGAGGCTTCTTCCAGGACTCGAACCCTTAACCTCAAGGTTACACGGCTACACCTTAACTGATGCGCCAAAGCTCCCCTTCCAATAATTTAAAACTATAATGTAGAAAAATATCTACCGAGTATCTTGGTAGCCTCTTCATGAACTGCCCACTTTTTTCATGCAATATAGGCCTCAAACATGACACATCATCGCTGCGATCGGTGAAATTGACTGCATTTTCAATATCCACATAATTTTTAATGTTTTTTTAATCACAGAAGGACCTGCGTGAGGCTCAACATTGACCTCGTGTACCTAATTATAGGATTTTAAAAATGTGGACCAATGTGTAGTGTGATTTCAACCTCATGGTTATCTTTTATTTACTAAAGAATTTATAAATTAGACTCCAATCACTTAGGAAAAAGGTAAATTTTGATCATGAGGATGATGATAGAGTGTGTTATGGAGGTCCCGTGTTCAATTAATGGAAGCCTCTTCGTAAATTTGTTTGCGAAAATCAACCGCTCTGATCCTGCATTAGCAGGAGCTCGATGCACTGGGAATGCTTAATTACAGTAAAAAAAGTGAAGTTTTTTTTTTGTTTTTGTTAGATATCACGTGTGGGCCTCTCATCGGGGACTAAGTCCAGATCATCGTGGTCGTCTGCAGTCGAATGACAAGAACATCCCCAACCAAATCTCTTGGGTGCGTGTGGGACCCTCGTCGGGTACTTGAACCCAGATCACACGAAATAAATTCTCATGTAGGCTGTTGAGGTCGGGATAGAACCCGTGAACTCCTTTATCAAGCTCTTAAGTTGGATATCAAGTCTCCGCTTAGGAGCTTGATAAAGGAGTTCACGGGTTCTATCCCGACCTCAACAACCTGCCTGGGAATTTATTCAACGTGATCTGGGTTCATGTACCCGACGAGGGTCCCACACGCGCCCAGGAGATTTGGTTAAGGATGTTCTCGCCATTCGACTGCAGTCGGCCACAATGATCTGAACTTAGTGCCCGACGAGGGGCCCACACGTGGCTTCTAACAAAAGATGGCCCATACGTGTGGGCCCCTTGTCGGGGACTAAGTCCAGATCATCGTGGCCAACTGCAGTCGAGTGGCGAGAACATCCCCAACCAAATCTCTTGGGCGCGTGTGAGACCCTCGTCGGGTACATGAACCCAGATCACGCGGAATAAATTCCCAGGTAGGTTGTTGAGGTCCGGGATAGAACCCGTGACCTCCTTTATCAAGCTCAGCTGGGTATCAAGTCTCCGCTTAGGAGCTTGATAAAGGAGGTCACGGGTTCTATCCCGTGCCTCAACAACCTACCTGAAAATTTATTTCTCGTGATCTGGGTTCATGTACCCGACGAGGGTCCCACACGCGCCCAGGAGATTTGGTTGGGGATGTTCTCGCCACTCGACTGCAGTCGGCCACGATGATCTGGATTTAGTACCCGACGAGGGGCCCACACATGGTTTCTAATAGTTTTTAATTAGTCTACATTGGCATTCTCTTTTGAATGAGAAGATTAGAGAGGGAGAGAGAATTTTGATTTAATTCTTGCACCCCTATACATGACCCAAGGGTCCCCTTATATAAGACCCTGATGACATGAGCGTAAATAACTAATATAAAGAGACGCGTGAAGATTAAAACACTAAGACTCTAATAATCCGTAACTACTGCTCGATTCAACTCATACAACTCGACTCAATATGCCTCTACTCATACAACCCTACTTGATATCCAAAGATTCATAATAATATAATTGCTAGATAGCTGACGGTGTGAGACCCATAACAACGAGTTCTATGCATCTTGGCGGCCATAGTGCAATCATGGAGACCACAAAAAGAACGAAGCCACATCAACTTTTTTAAACATTAGATGATAGAGTTAATAGTTTATTATCCATTAGAGATTGTTGAATCTCTTCTTTCTTATTTACCTAAATTTTGAAAATGTAGATCTATATTATTAAATGTAATTTGTAAATATATGTATTAGGGGTATAAAGGTCATTGCATACAGTAGATATCCCAGGTGTATTTATACTTAGGCTATAGTCCTAGAAATAATAAGGAATGAGAATTTTTTCATCTCTACATGGTGTTAGAGATGAAGAATAGGTTGAAGGGGCGCCTTAGCGCACTAGTTGAGGTGTTGCTGTGTGACCTTAAGGTCACGGGTTCGAGTCCTAGAAGCAACCTCTTGCAAAAATGCATGGTAAAGTTTGCCTACATTTCACCCTTGTGGTGGGACCCTTCCCCGGACCCTCGTTGCGCGGGGATCCCTTTGTACACCGGGCTGCCCTTTTTTACATGGTGTTAAAGTGCGTTTACTGACCTAGCCGCTCGCTTATTTCATTCTTCCCATCAGGTTTGTGAATCTATCTTACGCGGTCACATTCACTCAAGTAGACCCCCCTCGTCAAAATGTATGGAGTGCACATATGGAAGCCTCCATAGTCACAGGCATATTAACTCAAGTGGACCCCCTCATCATAATTTATGCAGCGCGCATATGGAAGCCGCCATGATCGACCTTCTTATAATTAATTCGTATGAATTAATTAATTGATATTAATTAATTCACACTAATTAATAACAATCAATTAAGTTAATTATTTTGTGTTTCCTTGTTGGGTTGCCTTTTGTATTTCCTTGTTTGAGTCCCTTTTTTATTTCCTTGTTTGGTTGCCCCCTCATCTATATAAGGGGAATGAGTTTATGTGCTAAGTTATCTTTGAATGTATGAAGGTTTGTTTTAGGGTTGCTCCCTAATTTCGTCTATTTTCTTACTCCTTCCTTCTCACTCACCCCCGCCGGCTCTTCCCCTTGCCGGATTCTTCTTGGAATTTATTTGTGATCCTAACAATTGGTCTGACCTGCCACACCGCCCGTCATCTCGCCGCCGGTGCACCAAATATTCGTCCACGACATTTCCGCTATTTTCCAGAACGCAGCTACAACACGAATTTGCCGATCCGCGCCACTTTTCCGCCCGATCCCGCCCCAACGCCTGTTCCGTCAAATCATTGACGTGTTGTCCCACCGATTCGCGTGTGAAGTCCCTCGTTCCGCTCCACTACAACCCGATCGTCCTGTCCCGCGCATCCCCCGCCGCTCGCATTCCGATCCCGACTCGCACTTGTCCGCCGTTCTGCAACCCTGCTCCGCCGAAGCCCCACCAGACTGCCTACCCCGCCAACTCTCTCCTCTTCGCTGGTTTCCGCCCCCAGATCGCCGGCCTCCGCCTGGAATCGCTGGATCCCGCCTAGATCTGCCGGCCTCCGCCCACTGTCACGCCAATCTGCTCGATTCCGCCCAAATTCCGCTCATTTCCACCCAGAACCGCCGCTCACGGTCATTCCCGCGCTGTTCCTCTGGATTCCGCCCGGCTTCCGCCACCGTCTTCATCGACTCCGCCCCCTATCGGTCGCTTCCCACCAGATCTGCCCTTTCTACACACAAATCGGACGACATCATCTCCAGTCTACCTCCTTGGCAACATGGTCGCCGCCCAATCGACCGCGCTCGGGCCGCTGTTCTTGCCATCGGCGGACACCAACCCTCGACTGGATTTTTCGATCGTCACTGCACAAATCTTGGCCACATGCGCCTCTCTACATGTCAAAGTTGATCGTTTCCTTGCTCTCGACGGACGGACCTTCACAACTTCCTTGAGGCTCCCTTCCCTAGGTCGCCTCCACCACGGCTGCCTCTTGCACCATGCAAGAGTTATCATGTCATGTCGTCTTCAACATTCCTCTACGACACCAACCGGCCCCTCTGCCCCACTGTGCGCACCGTTTATTGATGTACCACCTATCTCCACGGTGGTCGTCCCTCCACCACTTCTGCCACCTCTCTGGTCACCCGACCCGCAGCCTCCGGTAAACTCTTCTCCTTCGCTACCGGCTCTTACTCCGTCGGCCCCGGTCCTGCCGCCCCCTCCGGCCATCTCACCGCCTCCTCTCCCGGCTCGTGCCCCGCCGGCCCCGGCCTTGCCGCATCTACCGGCCGCACCGCCGCCTCTTCTGCCGCCCCGTGCTCCGCTGACCTCGACGGATCCGTTCCTGCTGCCAGTCGTCGCGTCTCCAACACCCTTGTGGCTGCTGCTCACCACCGCTCCGCCGACCTTGCGGAAGCCCTTAATTCCGCCGCCCATCGTTCCGGTGGCGGCGCCGCTACTCGCCAACACCGTCATCGCTGCTACACACTTCCATGTCTTGTTCTGGCGGGAGGTTAAGGTACCCGATGATCCTCCCTTCGGACTCGCACCGGCCCTGCCGATCCTCTGTCGTTCTCTCAGTGACAAAGCCCTTACGGGGGCAAAGCGGAGGACTTCCCGCTGCTCACCGCATGCCATCAAATTCTCCAAGATCCCGACAAGGGTTGGGGCCTCGACCTTGAGGACAAGGTTGATTTCTAAGGGCGGTATAGTGTTACGCGATCACATTCACTCAAGTGGATCCCGTCGTCAAAATGTATGGAGCGCATATATGGAAGCCTCCATGGTCGCGAGCACATTCACTCAAGTGGACCCCCCTCATCATAATTTATGGAGCGCGCATATGGAAGCCGTCACGATCGACCTTCTTATAATTAATTCGTATGAATTAATTAATTGTTATTAATTGATTCATACTAATTAATAACATTCAATTAAGTTAATTATTTTGTATTTCTTTGTTGGGTTGCCTTTTGTATTTCTTTATTTGAGTGCCTTTTTTATTTCCTCATTTGGTTGTCCTCCCTCATCTATATAAGGGGGAGGGGTTTATGTGGGAAGTTATCTTGGAATGTATGAAGGTTTTTTTAGGGTTGCTTCCTAATTTCATCTCTTTTCTTACTCCTTCCTTATCGCTCACCCCCGTCGGCCCTTTCTCTTGCCGGATTCTTCCTGAAATTTATCTGTGATCCTAACAATCTTTTGAGTTAGTTGATATATTATTTAGAGGATAGATAATTTCAAATGAACATAAAGAAGGAAGGAGTACATGAAAATCAATTTTGGTGAGGGTAATACTAGCAATTATGAATCTATTTAATTAGAAAATGAAGAATTATTTAGCTGTGATAGATTCAAGTATTTTAGATTGATTGTTAAGAAGAATGAGGAGAATGGGTGGTTCAAATGGACAAGTACTTGAGGGGACTATACTATAAGAGGATACCTTGGAGGAGTAAATGTCATAATTTTAAATTTCTATTAGGCTTACAATGTTGTATGAGTCTGAATGTTGGATTGTAAAAGTTTCATACTATCCACGACGAGTATGGTAGAGGCAAGAATGCTAAACAAATGTGCAAAAAGACTAAAAAATTTGATAAAGGAATGATTCTATTAAAGAAATAATAAAAGTGACATTCATCGTATATAAAATGATGGAAAATATACTAAGTGATTTTCGCATGCGCTTGGAAGGTTTAAAAAAAATGCTCAAATTATTAGACTAGTAGATAGAGTTACTGTGGACGGATTAGATAGGAGAAGAGTAGGCCCAAAGTAACATGAATGGAATTTGTTAAAAGGTGATTTGTGCAGTTCAAGTTTAACGCGCGGGCAATAGCTAGCATGAACGAACTGAAAACGATGATTCTTAAAAGTACAGTTTATAATTTCTTAGTAGTTTTGTATCATCATTAGGGCTATTCACGAACTTAATCGAATCGAATAGGCCTTCAATGGAATTCAAATTTATCATAAAATGCAGAGATTTAGATTTAGATACGTTCTATTATGTGAATTAAGAATTTGGATTTGTCCATAAATCCCGGATTTGAATTTGGATTCAAATTTGGATTTGAATTCAAATTCGCTTCAAATGATGGACTAAATAGACTTTGATCAAAGAGTTAGGACCATTCTTATATATAATATAGATATTCCTATTATTCGTGAACTATTCGTGAATCTTGCCAATAGAGATAATATTATTCGGATTCAGATTCAAATATCACTCGAATCCGAATTTGGATTCGAATTCAAAAAATACGAATCTTAATTGAATCTTCCCGAATTATTCACGAACTATTTGGTTTGCGGACAGCCCTAATATCATAGTATCTATTCTTTATTCTTTTATATGCACACATGCATTTCTAAGATTTGGGTATGTGGCAACAGTTAACATGAACAAATTGAAAATGAGGATTCATTATAAAAAAACATTTATTTCTTAGTAGCTCTTCATCATCATAGTATTTTCTTTATTCTTTTATATACTCATGCATTTCTAAGATTTGGGTATCACACAAGTAAACAATTACAGCAATCCTGATCACTCTGTTTCTCTTTTCATTTGGCTTTTCAGGGAACATCTTCAAACGTAGACTATGAACCCTCTCTAGCGAACCTCGTCTCAAAAACAAGAATACTGAT
This sequence comes from Platanthera guangdongensis, assembly GCA_039583875.1. Lineage (NCBI taxonomy): Eukaryota > Viridiplantae > Streptophyta > Magnoliopsida > Asparagales > Orchidaceae > Platanthera > Platanthera guangdongensis. Next base: position 177,782,122 of record CM077148.1, read on the forward strand.
CATCGAAGGCTACCTGCTCGAACTCCCATACACGATCAAAACTATATCTAAGGCCTGCGCAGAGGCTCGCAGGCACGGCGCGCTTATTGCCGTGACGACGTCAGACCTCTCGTGCATTGAGAGATCCTACGAACATTTTTGGGAAATCATCGGCAATTACGCCGACATTGTGTTCTCAAATGCTGATGAAGCAAGATCTCTTTGCAGTCTAACCTCGGAGGAGAGCCCAATTTCAGCGGCGAGATATCTAAGTCAGTTTGTTCCTCTTGTCTCGGTCACCAACGGTCCTCGAGGCGCATACATAGGCATGAAGGGAGAGGCTGTTTTCGTCCCCCCATCACGTTGCACGCCCGTCGACACGTGCGGCGCTGGTGATGCATATGCTTCAGGTATCATTATCAAACATTTGATTGCATCGCGGGGAAGTACTCTAAAAGTCATCAAAATTTTATTTGGCGTGGTGTTTTTGCTCAGGTGAGTTTGGACAAAAACGCTATCGTTATAGAATGTATCTTTGGCATGACATTGTTTATGACCGCCACCAAGAAAAAGAACGAGTTTTGAACATAAAAGTGGATCAAGTTCCTTGGACGAGATCGGGCGGTCACGAACGACGGTCCGTAACCACCACTTTCACGACCGCCGCCACCACGCCAAACCGAGCCTGTGTAATTACTGGGATTCCCATCCCGCTTTTGAAATTATCAGAATCTTCCTTTCGTAATTATGCCTCAAGTAAACATGGTAAAACTCAAATGAGAGGTTTTGATAATTTCAAGAAGGGATGGAAATTCCCAGTAATTATATAGACTTGCGGGGGCAATTGCTGCAGTTAACTCTTTATCATACTCTAATAGTACTTTGGCCTAGATTTTTTTATCAATTGTATATGATAATCCAAAAGGGCATACCGGTGCACAAAGCATCCCTACACAGCAAGGGTCCGTGGAAGGGTCCCACCACAAGGGTGAACCTTAACCTTGCATTTTTGCAAGAGGCTGCTTCTGGGACTCGAACTCGCGACCTCAAGGTCACATGGCAACCCCTCAACCGGTTTCCCGAGGCTACAAAAAGACTCGAGCCTTTATCCCACTATAGTGGGGTCGGCTATATGGATCTTTTGTGGCCATTGTGCCCTATCTTTAGTCATAATCTCACTAATGCCCAAGTACATCGTGTCTTTCCTTAAAATTTCTTTTCAAGTCTTTATTGGTCCACCCCTCCCCCGTTTAACATGCCTTGTGACTAAACTCTTACCTACAAAAATAATTGAAATCATCAATTTTTATCATGTTTTCAATTTGCATGAGATTTTGATCCTTTTTTTTATTTTCTATCATTTTAAAATGTTAGGGACCAAACTATACTATAACCCTTGATTATAACCGCTTTGTGGAGAATGAGCTGAATCTAACTCCTGAACTTCTCTCTGAGTGTTTCAGCAATCCTGTACGGGATTTTGCGAGGGGTTTCGGATTTGAAAGGTATGGGCATGCTAGCCTCGAGGGTGGCGGCGGTGGTGGTCGGCCAGCAAGGGACTCGCCTGAGCGTTCAAGATGCCGAGCGGCTGGTGACATCATTTGCGCATCATATTGAGAGCTCGGAATTCTGCTCCAATGCGGAGCCTGATTTCGTTCCAGATTGCAAAGATTCATGCTTTTAGTAAATTTGCAACCATTGTTATCTTTGGCTGAGCCAATCAAAGTTGATGGGTGTATAAAAGTTGTATTACAAAAAAAAAAATCAAATTTAATAAAATTGATTTAGTAGCATGAATCTCTTATGTGGCGTTTGGTTGGGCTGATGGCCTGTGGTGCGGTGGAAACGCACCGGCATTTTGGGAATAAACAGTGTTTGGTTCGAATTTTCTCAAAACCTCCGTTTATTTAAGTCGGCTGTTTTCTTGATGCTGCAGGCCGCAACTTTTTTTTGCGGTCAACCGCAAAAGTCGTTGCTCCCGTCCGCCTCTTCAAGCCCTGATCGCCCTGCTGCTTCCGTCCGCCTCTTCAACCTCCTCCCGATCCCTCGTCTTGTTGGCTCCGCAGCCTTGATCGCCAAGAGAGAGCTGAAGTTCGATCTCCAAGGAGATGCCCTCCATCTCCCCTACCCCACGCACCGTTGAGGAGATCTTCAAGGACTTCAGCGGTCGACGCATCGGAATAGTCCGCGCTCTAACTGAAGGTCCCGTGCCAACCTTCTCTTCTTCCTCTCCTTCTCCATACTAACTCCTTCGAGTTTTTTGTATTAGAGGTTGATGATTTCTATGCATTCTGCGATCCGGGTGAGTTTCTCTGTCTCCTGCTTGAGAAGAGGCGGACGGGAGCAGCGGGGCAATCCGGGTGACGCTGCCAGCGGAAGAGGTGCCACCGGAGCTCCCGGAGCCGGCACTCGGAATAAATTTCGCTCGTGATGGAATGAATCGAAAGGATTGGCTTTCACTAGTAGCGGTGCACAGTGACTCCTGGCTCCTATCCGTGGCTTTCTATCTTGGGGCAGGTTCTAATGGCAATGAGAGGTATGCCGTAGCTGATCTTGACTTCTATCCATTGTAATTAACATGAAGCAATTTTAACTCCTGAACTTCTTTGGGTGTTGGATCTTTTGAGTGGTACGATCAACCTGCTCAAGATTTGGTCGCAAGTAGGGTTTAGTAAATCCAGATTTGATAAACCGGGCGGAACTTGTAATGATTTTTGGTATGGTATTTGTGGTGCACTGTTGTGATTCTCCCCTCTCTAAGCTGCTGTGCTCGGTGATTATGTTTTATTAGGAAAAAACATTTCGCTCAAAACTTCATTTTGTATAAAAACAACTTTTCAAAAACTCTGTTTTGTAAACTTTGTTTCACCCAAACAGTTTTCTAACAAAACTAACTCTGTTTTTCAGAATCAACACTTTTTCTATCAGCAGCAGTTTTTCATCAACAACAGCCGAACCAAACAGTTAATCTTTGTGTTGTTTTAATAAGAGAGTTGTTATAGACAAATTAGATTTGACTATATATACTTCGCTATATACAAACCAGTGGTCCAGTATAAACTAAAATTGTTATACGCAGACAAAATTGTTATATGCATACCAATTCAAAAATTAAAAAATAGATTTTTTTGTAAACACTTTATATCATATTAGTGCATTAATTTAAAATGTAAAATTCCAGAACTCTCATCTATATCATAATAACACACATTAATGCATCAATTTAGTGGTTAGATATTGCAAAAAGTTTAAAATTCAAAATATAAAGATACATTGAAACCCCAAAAAATTAGCAAACATGTTATTAATTTCTTTCGATCAATAATCACCAAGAGAGATCCTACAATAAAAATATAAAATTAGATATGACCGAAGAGCATTCAAATGCATTAAAACTTACATTAATAAAAAAATTCAAACATTTTGAGGTAGAAGACTTCATTATATACTATCACTTGTGTGCATTTGTTGAGTTGGAGTTAATAATCGTGAGATGTATATTTATTCTCATTTGCTTGTACTTGAATCACGATATCTTCTCCAATAGGAGATAATACGAGGTAAAGGACACCTTTCATGCATCACTAAATGTATGAAATCATCACAACATAACTCAAGCCTCTACCAACTTTACGTGTCCAATCAATTAACTCAGCCATTGACACAAAATGAAGTTGTTTGAAAGAACGAAGTCACATCTACATAAATAATGCCACAAAATATTCGAACTAGTAGTTCATAAGAAAAACAATGTACATGACTAAATCTTTTGATAGTCTGACGAGGCTCACAAGATTGTCAGTGGATAAATAGTTCGCCCCTTCGATCGCTCTCGTTGCACTGAAGGACAAGGATGAACCACAAGACCCCTTTAAAAGGTATTTCAAAACAAAGAAGAAAATCATAGATCTAATGAAGACAAATAATGAATTAGCCTTAGAGGATGGAGATCAATTTAAGGAAAATACCTGATCCTTGACACCCGATATAACACCATGATATCTCTATTGACTAGTCGTGCACAAAAAGTCCGACCGGGTCGGGCCGGTCGGGCCAGTGTTTTTTTGCCGAACGTGCTCGGCCTGGGCCCAACTTGAGCCGGGCCGGGCTCGGGCTCCCTCTCAAAGAGGGGGCCGATAAGGCCCACGATGAGGGGCCCGAGCCGACCTGGATTAGGCGGATTTAAAATCCTGCCTAATAGGCTGGATTGAAATCCCGCCAGTAGGTGGGATTTCCTGCCGGCCCGGCGCCCGGGCTTTGCCCGGCCCGGCCTGGGTCGGGCACTAGCCGGGCAACCGACTAATATGGGGGCACAGTAAGGCCTCCAAGCCCGGCCTTGGCCCGAGCCGGGCCTAGTCGGGATTTTTCGAGCCGGGCCCTGGCGGGCTATCTGGGTCTGAGCTTTTTGTGCACGACTAATTGGCTATGTACAGCCCATCCTGACCACCGTCTCCCTAGTTTCCTTTACCTCTGCTATGCTCCAATCTTCCATGGCGGTAAGGCATCCTCCCCCAAATTCATCGCCCAGCTCGCCCACCGATGCAAGCAATTCGGCGTCACTCTGAACAAGAACACCATGAGAATCTTTTTTTGAACCGCCTGCCACACTCCCCTTGCCCCTGTTCCATGGCTGAAAAAGAACCTTGTCCTTGCTGCGTCGCCTTAGATGACAACTAAGGCGACAATTTCGTCCCCGCCTAGCAACAAGAATACAAATGCAACATTGAAAACTCGCCTTTGTTTGCCCTATGCATCGTCAGAGCGCCCCTCCCCGGGACATTGGCGCGTCTTGCACTTGTTCTATCCAGCTCAAACTGAAGACTCTTCTTGTTCAATCCATAAACTCCCCCCTCTTCTTGCAGATGAAGATTCACGAATCGGCGATCTATGACTCTTGATCTTCGTGTTGCAGAAGAACCGCAAAGGATATGCGGATTTGAAGCGAATAGCCAAAACCGACAGCGATGTCGTGAGCCAAATTAGGTTTTCACTATTCAAATTAGGTTTGCGCATAACAATTACCTTTTTATTCTAGTTTTTAAATTGTTTTATTTATAGATTTATTAAGTATTTAAATATATTATTTATAACTTTTTAAATATATCTTTATGGTGATATTTTTATTAAATCTAAATAAATCATATTAAAGTTATTATTAATCTATTTATTAATTAGGTGAGCTAAAAATTTATAAATAGGGGAGTGAAAAGAATGATGAGTTGTTTGTTCACTAGCTCCACTCCATGGTGTGATGGCTTGGAGAGGAGTGATGTTCATCAAGGGAGACCCAGCATAATCAACATCACAGTACGCATGAGAGACAGAGCAGTAGAAGTCTTGTACACCAGTTCTTGTCCCGGAGCATTCTTCACATATCTAAGAAAATAGTTGACTTCCTGAATGTGGGAGATCCGGGGAGTGTGCAAAAATCAGGTGATTTGTATCCATAGGTGTATACATAAGCTTACACCCAAAGTAGCATGCATCATAAAGTAGATCAAGACAATATTTTTGCTGACACAAAACAAGTCCATCATGTAGTCGGGCTACCTCAATCCCCAAGAAATAGCGGAGCCGACCCAAGTCTTTAGTTTGAAATTGGGATGTCAGGTGTTTCTTGATTTGAGTAATGTAGAAAGTAGCGAATAAGAAAGAACAAACGGATAGACTTTTGAATAATTGAAATTTTATTATCCAAAAAAGATATCATTTACAAAGGTATGACCTCCCTTATATAGAATGGAGGAGATATGAAAGAGTATAAACAAACAATGTGGGACTAAACATTTACAGGGCAGAGCGGCTAGAAATAAAGGAGACCGCACAGGCCGCGCGGTTAGTCAGATGGGTTAACCGCACGGCACCTCCAGCAGAATAAGAACAGGCCGCACTGAGAGTCCGATAGACCACCCGGTCTCCAAGCACCAGAGGAGACCGCCAGACCGCTCGGTCAACAAACCGCCAGACAAGACCGCAAGGCCGCCCGGTCTAATACTTCAACACTCCCCCTCAAGCTGGAGCATAGATATCAATCATGCCCAGCTTGTCACAAATGTGGAAGAAGGAAGTAGAGACCGGCTTGGTGAAGATATCTGTCAATTCCTTGTCAGAGGTGACAAATGGAGTACAAATCTGTTTCTTCAAAATCTCTTCCTGAATGAAGTGACAGTTCACCTCTATATGCTTTGTTCTCTCAATGAAGACCGGATTCCTGGATATGTATATAGCGGCCTTGTTGTCACAGAACATAGGGAGAGGATAGTCATATACCTCGCCCAGGTCAAGCATGAGAGCCCGCAACCATTTTAACTCACACGTGGTTGACGTCATACTCCGGTATTCTGCTTCTGCACTAGATCTGGAGACAACGGACTGTTTCTTGCTCTTCCAACTCACAAGATTACCTCCAACAAAGGTACAAAAACCTGATGTGGATTTACGATCGCCTTTGTCATCCGCGTAACTTGAATCTGAGTAGGCCTCAACCCTCAGATGACCATTCTTCCGAAAGAGTAACCCTTTGCCTGGTGCTGCTTTGATATACGCTAAAATCTTCAGGGCAGACTGAAGATGACACTCCCTGGGAGCTTGCATAAACTGACTGACCTTGCCTACAGCATAGGCGATGTCGGGTCTAGTCACCGTGAGATAGATGAGTTTGCCTACCAAACGTCTATACCTTGTGACATCAGATAGAAGAGGCGAGTCATCCGTCCACGTTTTGTCTTCTCCAATAGCCATGGGAAACCGAGCCGGTTTGGCACCTGTCAATCCTGCTTCTTGTAGAAGATCAAGGGCATACTTTCGTTGGGAGAGAACCAACGAGTCAGGTTTCCGAGAGATTTCTATCCCCAAAAAGTATTTCGGGGAGCCCATATCCTTCGTGACCAAGTGCTGACGGAGGTGTTTCTTCGTCAAGTCCACCCCATCTCGGTCATCACCAGTAAGAAGAATATCATCCACATATACTGCCAAAACCACCAGTCCCGAGGTCGTTTTGCGAATGAATAAGGAGTGATCGGCCGAACTCCTTCTAAAGCCGATGGTAGCCACAATACCACTGAATTTGTCGAACCATGCCTGAGGGCTCTGCTTTATGCCATAAATGGCCTTCTTCAAATGACATACGCGTGTCTCCCCCTGAGCAACATACCCAGGAGGTTGCTCCATGTAGACGTCCTCCTGAAGATCGCCATAGAGAAATGCATTCTTCACATCAAGCTGGGAAATAGCCCAACCCCGGTTAACAGCCACAGAAAGGAGAACCCGGATGGTGCTGAGGCGAGCAACCGGAGAAAAGGTATCAAAGTAACCAATGCCGTAAGTCTGAGTGAAGCCCTTGGCCACCAGCCGGGCCTTGTAGCGATCCACAGTGTCGTCGGGGCGAAATTTCACAACGAAGACCCAGCGACAGCCAACCACATCAGTGCCCACGGGAGGAGGAACAAGGGTCCAGGTACCCCGTTCAGTAAGAGTAGCCATCTCCTCATCCATGGCAGACTTCCAATGAGGGAGAGCAAGAGCCTCCTGGTAGGTGCGGGGAGTAGAAGTAGCAGAGATAGCCAAGGCAAAACACCTGCGAGAAGGAAAAAGCCGATCATAGGAAACAACTGCCGCAAGCGGGTGTTGAGTACACGTCCGCACCCCTTTGCGAAGAGCAATGGGAAGATCCAGGTCGACGGGAGCATCAGCGACCGGAGCGTCCGTGGCGGAGAAGGCTGGCCCGGGACTAGAGAGAGACGGCGGCGGAGAGGAGGGTGGAGGGGTGGGTGGGGAGACGGATTGGGAAGGAGTCGGTGGAGGAAGATACGGAGGTGGGAACACGTCGAGAGGCGTGGAAGGAACGGAGATATCAGAAGGAAGAGGAGAGGTAGGAGAGAAATAGAAGCATTCTCGAAAAAAGTCACATCCGCGGAGACAAACTGCTTGCGGAGAAGGGGGTCAAAGCAGCAATAGCCTTTTTGAGTGGTAGAGTACCCCAAAAAGACACACTTGGTGGAACGGGGGGAAAGCTTGTCGCGGGTAGCGGAGGGAGCGTGAACAAAGGTCGTACAGCCAAAGACACGAAGGGGGAGAGGAAAAGGTGCCTTGTGGGGGTAGAGAATGGAGAAGGGGGTCTGGCCGTGGAGAACTGTGGAGGGAAGGCGATTGATGAGATAGCAGGCGAGGAGCACAGCGTAGCCCCAGTAGGAGTGAGGGACGTGCATCTGCGTCATGAGAGTATGAGCAACATCAAGCAGGTGACGGTTTTTACGCTCCGCCACCTCATTCTGCTGGGAGGTGTAAACACAAGTCGTTTGATGAAGCAGGCCATGTTGGTGAAAGAAAGAGGAGAACTCATGACTCAGATATTCCTTGACATTATCAGAACGTAAAACTTAATAGAAAGAGCAAATTGAGTCTGAATTATAAAATAAAATGATTGCCAAACAGAAAAGAGTTCAGAGCGATCTTTTAACAGATACACTCAGGTACATCGGGAAAAATCATCTATAAAAGTGACAAAATAGGAACTGCCCCGACCAACAGTGAGGTTAGGAGCAGGACCCTATACATCAGAATGAATAAGATCAAAAGGGCGAGAGGAGCCACGGCCTTGCTTCGGTGGGAAGGAGGAGCGATGATGTTTGCCAAGCTGACACGCATCACAGTTGAGCGGAGAACTGGTAGGAGGTAAGCGGGGCAGAAGCTGTCGAAGAATCCGAGGAGGAGGATGTCCAAGGCGAAGGTGCCATTGAAGAAGATCTGTGGAGGAGGAGTAGGCGGACAGAGCGAAAACATCGTCGAGGAAGTAGAGGCCGTCGCTCTCATTCCCAGTAACAATCGTCCGCTGGGTCCTCGGGTCCTGAAAAGAACAAGTAGTGGGAGTGAATAAGACGGAGCACTGAAGTTGCCGGCATAAAGTAGTAACTGATAACAAATTGCACGGGAACTTCGGGACATAGAGGGTGTCCTCCAAGAAAAGCGATGGGGTGAGTTGAACCATGCCCGTCCCATGAACCGGGGACGGTGAACCATCCGCCACACGAACCGGGGGTAAGCGGTCATGGGTCTCAAGACGGGAGAAGCAATGAGGGTTGCCCGTCATATGATTTGTAGCACCGGAGTCAATCAGTCATTTACCTTGGGTAACGACGTGGGCACTACCTGACGTCGTGGCCACAGAGGCAGACGACCGAGAAGAGGCGGAGGCCGAAGAAGGAGCATCACCGGAATGGCGAAGATGAGGATGTTTCTGCCAGCAGCGGTCAACAGAATGGTCGGTACGACCACAGTGAGAGCAGAGGAACCGGGATGAACCCCGTCTGCCGGAGTGGCCGCGGCCACTAGGTCCCCCCCTCTGAGCTTGGTGAGCAAAGGAGTCCTGGGAAGGGGGAGGCCAACAGAGGCCGCTGGAGAAGCGAAGTAACAGCGCCAATGCGAGCCGCAGTGGCATCCAAAGTAGGAGATTTCGCCTCACCCAAGATCTGCTGGCGGATCATATCATAAGAATCGGGAAGACGAAGAAGATAACAAACAACCAGGAGTTCCTGGAAGTGTTTGTGCTGTTCGGCCAAGTCCGCGGAGAAGGGGCGATTCTGGAGGATTTCAGCACTAAGAGCCTGAACCTGCTGATAAGCCGCAGCAGGAGACATGGAAGGGCGGGTGAAGAGGTCCGCATAGAGAGTATAAATGCGGGACGTCTGGCCCCCCTTCGAATAGAGAGCAGCGAGGTGAAGCCAGGCTGCCTTGACCGTCTCATCATGGCGAATGACGGGAAGGCACTCATCAGAAAGGTTGTTGGCCAGCCAGGTGCGGACAAGAGCATCACTCGCATCCCAGTCATCAAACTCAGGAGAGGTACGAGGAGGAGGGTCATCGGTGAGGTGATGACGCTTGCGTTGAGAACGAAGGAGAAAAGTGAAAGAAACGCTCCAATCGGGATAGTTGGAGCCAACAAGCTTAGAAAGGGTGCCAAGGTTGCCCGAAGGAGGAGGTGGAGAAGGAGATGCAGGAGTAGTGGTGAGACCGGAAGTGGTCATGGAACACAGCAAGAAACCGCAGCGGATAGAAAAGGAAGAAGCCGCGCGAACACAAGCGGCTAGAAAGCAGTCAAAGGCACAGCGGGAAAGAGGTCGCGCGAACTGAAAAGGTCGAGCGAACAGAAGAGAAGAGGAGGCAAGAAGCAGCGACTACAACAAGTCGCAGACCGGGCGAACAGAAACAGGCCGCAACGACTAGGAAGTCGGAGAGGCAAGAAAGAACCAGGAGCGCGGCGACAACGAAACAGGCCGCGGCGACGAATAACAGCAGGAGAAGAGAACCAAGGAGAAGCAAGCCGCGCGAACAGGGCAGCGGACAGCAGAAAACAAGCCGCGAGAATCAGAGAGCGCACACAATCAGGAGGAAACGACCGTGTGCTCTGATACCATGTAGAAAGTAGCGAATAAGAAAGAACAAACGGATAGACTTTTGAATAATTGAAATTTTATTATCCAAAAAAGATATCATTTACAAAGGTATGACCTCCCTTATATAGAATGGAGGAGATATGAGAGAGTATAAACAAACAATGTGGGACTAAACATTTACAGGGCAGAGCGGCTAGAAATAAAGGAGACCGCACAGGCCGCGCGGTTAGTCAGATGGGTTAACCGCACGGCACCTCCAGCAGAATAAGAACAGGCCGCACTGAGAGTCCGATAGACCGCCCGGTCTCCAAGCACCAGAGGAGACCGCCAGACCGCTCGGTCAACAAACCGCTAGACAAGACCGCAAGACCGCCCGGTCTAATACTTCAACAAGTAATGGGGGGAAAATCATCACCCATCACAAGGATATCATCAACATAAACCAAAATAATCATTGTCTGTCGGAAGTCGTTGAATAACTAAAAGAGAAGTCTGCTAAGCTTCGAGTGAAGCCAAAATCACGAACCCCACGACTAAACTTATCAAATCATGCCCATGGAGACTGTTCAGACGTCGTTCATGAAGTTGTGGATCACAAACATACATCTCCAATTTGGGAGCACTTCAAAAAAGTGAAGGTTGACAACAAATTTAAGGTAAAATGCAAGTATTGCGTGAAGCTGATGAATATTAGCAGGAATTCAACATGATGCGCCATATTAAATCGTATGTTGTCAAACTAGCTCCGGAGTCCAACTAATATCAACTTTTCAGATTCGTGCAAATCTGAGCATAAGATCAATTGTGAAACGAGAGTTGTAAGTGAAGAGCGTCATCAAACATGGAATGTCATTCAATTACTATGACAATGAGGACGAAACATGGTACATCCACAAAGCTCTACAATTGAAATACCATCATGCAAGTAAAAGTAGAATTAGGTGAGATGCATACAAACCGTATTTAAAGTCAATTTTTTAATTGATTTTTTAAGATTTCCTTGGAAAGTATATCGTAGGTATGTACTTGCAAGAAAGCAGATAAAAGAATAAACATGGTTCAAGAATGCCACAATTTTTTATCGCACTTCGCAGAAAATCACCATCCAAGATTTAAATTTGATGTTTTTGAACCATTCTAAACTATTCGATTTACACACATATTTCAACAACACTCAATGATTGATGCTTAGCAATCAAATCCATCTTTCGTTATATAGTAGACAAGCACACCTATTTGCGATCAACGATCAATTATTCTGGATTGACGATCGTTGATCGCCGACTAGTGATCGGCAACTGGTGATAGTTATCTGCGCTCAATCGATCTGTAATTGAGGCACGATGATCAATAATGAATAATTGGGGCTTCAGTTTCCAAAATTGAACAAAGATAGACGAATAGTGCAAAAAGGCGGAAAACGATTTCTTAATGAGAGATTTCACTGTAAGAACTCTAAATCATCGTCTAGAGTGCAGCGGAAAAGGAGGATCGAGGATAGAACAATCATGAGAAGTTATATCTCCGACCATTAGGGCTTGATATGGACGGTCAGCTTCAGTCCTGAGGAGGAAGAATGAAAAGGGTTGTGATGCATGTTGCCCTCCTGCCTTGTGCCCACCGCTTTGTTGGAAGAAGAAGCCCGAAGTATCACCTGTAAAGGGGAAGAATCCCGGACAACTGGAGAGCTTCTGGTTTGGTGTGAGAAAACCAGATGGGAACCCAAGATGAGTTTTGATTCCCTTTTATTGCAAATCAGGGTCTCTACGGTTTACCTTAAACGATCTGGACCGTCCATCCTCCCATCTAGAGGATAATGACTAAAGGCTCAAATCTCACTACACCACTTATCACCCATGGGCTTGATTGGTCATTATCTTATACTATCATCTTATATGACTCTTACACGTTGAACTAGAGCTGAGCATATTATTCGAAACTCAAAAATCGCACGAAAATCGTTCGAAAATTGAGCCGAATCGGAATCGGTTAAAATTGATTCTACTCAATTTGAGTCGATTCAATTTGACTCGAATCTGATTTCGAGTCGATTTCGAGCCAGCCCTGAACCGCTCAAAAAATGATTTGAGTCAACTCGAATTAATTAAAAAAATTATGTATTTATTAATATATTCTTATTTTAAGATAAAAAATAATAAAATTTAATACTAAATAAAAAAAATGAATGTTTTAAGTGTTTCATTTGCTAAATTTATTGGTTACACAATTTATTTTTGAGCAAACTAGAAATAAAATGAAAAATTGCTCAATTTCAAGCCGACCCGATTCGATTTCGAGTCGACTTGATTTGATTTTGAGCCGACTTGGAATCGAGTCATTTCGAGTCGAGCCGATTCGACTCGAAATCAATTTCGATTTCGAGTCGATTTCGAGCCAAGTTCGAGTCGAAAATTTTGATTTCGAGTCGAGCCAAAATCGCTCGAACTCGACTCGTTATCAGCCCTACGCTGAACCACTATAGAAAATCTAACATTCACAACCCGCTTTGATGCGATTGTTGAGTTTCTAGCGCATCAAATGCGTAGCAAAAGTACAAGAAACCCGCGACAGGATCCAACAAATCAAGCTACTGCTTTTATACCTACATCGAAGTCAAGTTTCTAGCGCATCAAATGAGTAGCAAAAGTACAAGAAACCAGCGACAGGATCCAACAAATCAAGCTACAGCTTTTATACCTACATCGAAGTCAAGTTTTGAGAAAAATAACCGGCGTTTGAGACCAAAATGCAGAATAGTATCCGCATTTTTAGAGGTATCAACATGAAAGTCGGAAACATATCGCAATCCGTCCAACGAACTTGAGCATGGAAGATGATCACCTCTTTCTTTGCTACAAAATTTTAGCTTTGTTCTCTGTGGAGTTTTCCTTCTTCCTCTTCTATCTTACGAGTTCTCCACTACGAGAATGAGATAAGATAATGGTTTTTTCACTTTCGTAAATAAGAAAAAGGAAGACAATTTTCCACTATGGAATGAGAAGGATGAAAAGTCGCCTGATTATGATTTCTCAGAGACATTATTAAAAGGAACCTAAAGACACTTCGTTACAAAATCACTAAGAAGTTTCCAAAATTACCTAAAAGCATAACTAAGAAATTTTGAAAATTACATGTTTTTTAATGTTAGAGGGACAAAGATATTTGGTAAATCTCATGAGAGGAAATTATTGATTAATTCCCAGTTGATCGTATTCATTATTTGATTTCATTTATATCCAATATAACATAAGTCAACATAGTTATATCATGTTTCCCAGTTGATCGTATTCATTATTTGATTAATTCCTAGTCCATCATTCTTTTTTCGTGCATTCTTATGTGAAACTATATAGTTATATCATGTTGGTATTAAGAGTAATCCTTTGATTACTTCTAAATCACAAGATTGTAGCATTCATGACTATAATTTTTCACTTATGTTTAAAACCATTATAACTATGCTAAACATACTCTTAATTATCAAAAATAAATCCAAAACATTATTTGTGCTTTCACATTTGTCCTCTCATATATTTTTATCCCAACAAAACAATATAATACACACACACACACACTATGTTGTGGAGATTGACTGACTTGTAGGTCGACATGAATATTTCATTAAGAAAACGATTCATTTCCAACATTTTTTTGTAAAATATCTTTTTGGAATATATTGTTTGATATTTATCTACTGATATATCTTGACGATATATCAACATATTTTATTTTATTTTATTTAGTGAATATGATTAAATAGATAACAAAATAAAATTATTTCATTGCTCGGTTCTATCACTTAGATCTCGAATCACTTTCTGCTTTTTTTGACCTTGTTCCAAATATAAATACGTTGTCGACGTCGATTCTGCTTGATCTTTAGATTTTGGATTTGAGAATTATTATCTTTGATTGTTGTCGACGGCTTCAAAGTTTTTTGCTTCTTCGTACTTTTTTTCCTGTGTTATACTACTACTATCTATATAACATAAAATATTTGTACTAATTTGCTAGACTCGGAATTTTAACAAATATTAAAGGACGTTGTTAATAGCAAACATAGTTTCACTATTAACAAACATAAAAAACCGGGTTCAGTAATTTTAAGTTTTTTTTCAATCTTAAAACACCTATATTAGAACTATTCTTTACTTTCTGCTAAGAATGGTAACTCACTTTTTTTTCTTACTTCGCTCTCGAAACCTACTTCCGCTCCCGTTTTCGCCGGCCTTTTAGGGTACGACCCCCCCCCCCCCCCCCCTCGACGCCTTTGTTTGGTGTACATCGCCGCCTCCTGACTTCTTTTCCAGAGTCATTTTCTGGTGCACTTTCGAAATCCCTTTCATGACTTCTTTTATCTGTCTCTTATATTATTCTTAGCAGTGTTCAATACTCATTCTCCGCCCTTGGCAGTGTTCAGTACTCATTCTCCGCCCTTTTGTAGATTTATTGCTCTGCTTAACAATCAATTTTTTTCTGTTTCTTCCTGAGTTTTCTATTGTTGATCAAGTTTTTGTCTATTGGAACGTATTTAGTCAATGATCATGATTTATTGCCCTACTTAACATTTCTCTTATATATTGATTTGGAGTTTGAACATAAATTTTTTTGTCAGATTTGGGGTTTGAACTTAATCGTTCATGATGGATGAGGCGAAATGTGTCTAGTCTACATAGCTAAGGTATATTGATGATCCTTTGTTTTTGAAAATTTTGTAGCTTAATTGATCCCTAAGTAGATATTGCACTTGTTATTAGTTTACAGGTAAATTTTGAAGTTCACTTTGAAACTGATACCATTTTTTCAACCCGAGATGAGTTAGTAGATTGAGTGCGGAATGTTGCTAGACGTCTTTGTTTTGCAATTACTATCAAGGGTCCTGATAAATTGTGTGATGTTAAAGCTAGAACATGTATAATGCTGAGTTGCTATAGAACCAAATTTTATCGTGAAAATCAATGTAAAAAAGATTGGATCAAAAAAATTTTAAGGAAGACCACCTCCAAACGATGTGGTCGTCCATTTTTACTAATTGGTCAAAAAGAAGCATTCAGCGATGAGTGGAAACTTGCAATAAAATGTGGAGCACACAATCATGACATGATAGACTTAGAAGCACATGCATTTACCGGAAGATTAGACAGTGAAGAACACAAAATAGTCTGCCTTGGAGATAATCTTCATCGGATTTATTAATAACAATCATTTTGTCGTACTATGCATGAAAGATGAATGTCCACTACCCCAAATCTATCCACTTTGGAGAAGATATCATCATCCAATTTCAAGTTCATGGGAGAGCACCTACGCTCCACGTTTTCAACGCTAGAGGTGAGTCTTAAACTAATATATATTTTTAATATTTTCTACTTCATTTTGATAACTTTTTGAATGAATTTTATGTAGGATACACGACACTTTTTTGGAATTGAGAAGTTTAATGTTTTGATATTATGAAAATGTTTTTTGGTACAATGAAAAGAAAAGATACTTTAAGAAATATAATTTTGGACAATGTCGCTTAACAATGCTTGTAAACACTTCAAGAATGCTAGAATTGTTTTAAAATTTTTTTGATGATTTGTTAATAACAAAAATGTTTGCTAGTAGCGAGTTTGCAAATAGATGGTTTGCTAATAATAATGATTTGATAATAGCATAACGTGGTTTGCTAATTAACAACGTCCATATTAAATTATTAATATATCGACATATATAAATAAAGAAGGGTGCTGTTACAAGCAAACTCAAGTTGGTTTCTAGCAAACCATTACTATTAGCAAACCCTTAATTTTCAAAAAGACTATTTGAAAAACATTTTGTTACTAGCAAACAAATAGAATTTTTTTAAAAAAAAAATTTAATTTTATTTAAAACATTCATGCTTTCAAAATAACCCACTACATATAATGACATTACAAATGATTTCAAATGTATTCATTCAACCACTTATGTTAGCATTAGAAATGACTCAAAATGACACAAAATTTTGTTTAGTATGTCCAAAACTCCATTTTCAATAAAATATCATCATCTGCATCAAAATCTTTATACCAAATATCGCCCGGTTTTGAAATATATTTGATTTCTAATTCCTATAAGGTGTGCTGTATAGACGAGTTAAGTGTATATAAAAATATATGCGTCTTTTTGAACTGCGTCTTATACGTACATTTTAATGAGAAGTGTTCAACATGAAAGTTGTAGATCTCGACGAGATCTACAGCTTTCATGTTAAATATTTTTTGATTTGAAGCAATTTAGACCTCCAATTTGGCCCCTAAAAAAGTCACATCGAACATATGTACGGACACCCGAGATCGACGTGACTTTTTCGGGGACCAAATCGGTGGCTTAAACTGCTTCAAATTAAAAAGTATTCAACATGAAAGTTGTAGATCTCGGCGAGATCTACAATTACTTTTTGATTTGAAGCAGTTGACCACCGATTTTGGCCCCGAAAAAAGTCACGTACGGACGACTCGTTCTGTGTGTGTCTTTTTTCAGGCCCAAATTGGAGGCCTAAATGATTTCAAATCAAAAATGGTAAACATGAAAGTTGTAGATCTCGATGAGATCTACAACTTTTATGTTTATCACCTTTTCAAATGAGAAACATTTAAGGCTCAAAATTCAAAAATACAAAAATTATAAAAAAGCAAGATTGGTTTGCTATAGTAGTAATTTTTGGGAAGAGAAAAAATGTAAAAAATGGTTGTATCTGTTTTTTTTCTGGTTTGCTAGTAACGAAAGTGAATTTGCTAATAAGACAACCCTAAAAAAATTATATGAATATAATCATATCCAAAAGGATCTACGGACCCAGATCGAGCTCGGGCTTCACTGAATCCTGGTTCAAGCCCGAACCTAGCTTTTGCCAGTCCCAGGCCGAGCCCAGCACTCCCTTTCGCCCTCCCCTTCGAAAGGGGGCCCTTGGTAGACCTTGTAGTCTGGGCCGGGCCTAGAGCAGGCCCTGCTTACATCGATATATAATAATAATATTAATGAATATTATATTAATCATTTTTTTCTAATTTGCAGTTAACATTGTTGTTGGACTTGCAAAAAAAAAATTTAACCATATCTCTTCATTTTTTATTTCATATTAAAAATAGAAGGGAGTTGTTAAGCGCACCGCAGTTTTGGCTAGGTGCACCGCAGTTTCTCCTAATTTTTCGTGTTTTTTTGGAAATACACTTTGTTTATATTTTTTAGAAAAAATGTTCAACGCTAAAGTTGTAGATCTCGACGAGATCTACAACTTTCGTGTTGAAAACTTTTCCTAAAAATGCATGTACAATGCGTATTTCTAGAAAGACGCGAAACGTGTACGTATTTTCAAAGTACGCATTGTACATGCATTTTTAGGAAAAGTGTTCAACACAAAAGTTGTAGATCTTGTCGAGATCTACAACTTTCGTGTTGAACACTTTAACTAAAAATGCATGTGCAAGGCGTATTTTTAAAAGGCGCAAAAAATTTGGAGAAAGTGCGGTGCACCTAGCCAAAACTGCGGTGCCCTTAACTCTCAAATAGAATTTAGTATAACATTGGGCAAAGTCTCATTTTAGTATTTGGTGTAAATGTGATATGTTAATAATTATTGTGAAACATTCAACAAAGTTATTTTGAGGGCTGGGGATAAACCCATAATAACAATGTTGGAAACAATCATAGTGATTTTAATGAAGAGACTCCACACTCAGAGGGACAAGATGGTTAAATTCAATGTAGAGGTTTGCCCAACTATCCAAAAAATATTGGAAAATAATAAAAAGAATGTGCATGGCTTTACTTTGTGATGGAGTGAGCATGATAAGTTTGAGGTTAATGGATGGACAGGAGATAAGTGGACAGTTGACTTGAGTTCCTATAGTTGCAGTTGCAGACGATGGGATATCACGGGCATTCCATGTGTGCATGCTACTGCATGCATATTTTATCAAAGGGAAAAGGTTGAAGAGTACCTGCATCATTGGTACAAGAAAGAGATATTAATGCGGGCATATGAACACTTACTAAATCCCATAAACTCACAAAAGGAATGACCAATAACAAACTTGAATCCAATTGTGTCGTGGTCTACTACTCGAAGGAAGTCTGGAAGGCCGTTACAACATGCTAGACAACTGGAGGAAGATGAATTGGAGACCAAAAAAATATGGCATTAAAAGACATGGTTTAAAATACTCGTGTTCTCATTGCGGGTTGAGGGGCCATAACAAAAGGAATTGCCCGGATGCTTCCGAAACAATGAATACAACAACACCTTCAACATCTACAAAGAGATCCAAAATTCTGGTAAGCATAAATAATACGTTTTGACAAAATTTTGTTTTTTTGATTGTTTATTAATCAATTGGTATTCTTTTGTAGGTGCGGAGGACGTCTTGAGCTTTTGTAGGTGCTTAGTTAGTCACATTGGTATTTGGTAATTACTATAATATTACACAATGTATTTTTAATAAGTTTTAATGTTTCAATATTTCTTATGAAAATATTTCATAATATGTAGGTGCCTCCACTTGAACGGTACGATGAAGACTAATTTTGCAAGAAGGATTGACTAAAAATTTTGTCCGGGACATATATCTACTCAACTTGCATATGTTCAGTGCTTATTTTTGCTTATGGATTCAGAAGTGTTTTGTCTGTGTCTGCCGGGAGCTCACAATCCCGATCTCATGCTGGAACGTTTGACCTACTTGTTGTCTGATTGACTTTTCTCTAATTATGATTGTCATTTAGTTTCTCATTGTGTCTTAGGCTTCGTTTGGAAGGACTTATTTTCACCGGTCAAGCGGTTATGGCCGCATGAATCGGACCTTAATTATGGTCTGTTTCATGCGGCCGTAACCGCTTGACCGGTGAAAATAAATCCCCCAAACGGAGCCTTAATTAGATCTGTTTGTAGCATGACTTACTTTAAAATTTACTTCTATTGATTAGACCCTAAATAGATGGGACAATGCTATTGATAATGATGTTTTCCGTCCATATTACTGATTTTGTTAATGGATTTGTTTATTTACCTTTTTTCTTTTTCAACAGTAGCCTTATCCCAATTATTTGGGGTATGTTTGTTGAATCCTCATTCTACATTAATTTCCATTTAGTGTTGAATGCAGTGTTAAACATGTTCCGCCCAATTTCTGTCTATGAACCCCCAATTTTGCAATGATTTTGGTCATAACACAAGAGCAGGACAAAAATACCCCTAAAAATTAAACTTGGGGTGCAAATTGCCAAGTTTATGTATAATGGGGGATGCATTTTGTCAATTTTAAAAATTGAAGGTGCATTTTGCCAAACACCTAATAATAGAGGGTGCATTCCGCCAAAAAGCCCAAATTAATTAGTGGTAAATGATACTAAACTACTAAAGTATAGGCTCTGTTTGGGAAACCGGTGCCGTTTTAAAAGGGGGAAGTTCAAAAAGGAGATGTTAAACTGTATTTTTAAAACTGTGCTTTTAAAACTAAGGATTTGTTTGAGTAATCTCAGTTTCAGTGACGGTTTAACTTAATTTTTAAAATTATCTTCACATGAATTTTATTTATTTCAGGCCAATTTTTTTCTATTTTTTTTAAAAAATTAGGTATTATATTTGTGATTTTTTTGCAAATTTATGCATATAATTATTTTTTTTATTGGGGTTAAATTGATTAAGTAAAATAAAATTAAATTAAAAAAATATTTCAAACGACCGTTTTGAAAGAGAGAATGGAGGTCCCTTTTCAAAACAGAGTAAAAAGTAGATTTTAAACCGATCCGTGGAGTCAAAAATGAAATCTCGCCATAATTTACAGAGAGTAGATCGGAACAGACCCTCAGCGTCCATTCACGACCAAAGCCGGCACCGGAGGAGCAATGTCCGGCGAGACGACGGACGTTGAGATCACCGTCAAGGCCATCGGACCATTTTGTCCTTCTCGGATTCGAGTGCCTGCTTACGTAAAGGTATCTGATACCATCCCTGATTCACCTCTTTGCAACCGGAGATCTGTCCCCTCTCTCACAGAACCCTAGAAGAAATCCTGCCGCGTGTTTCCTCACTGGTTTTTGTTTTTCAGGTGAGTGATCTGAAAACATTGGTGGCTTCCGATCGCCGTCTTCCGGTTGAGCGATTGAAGCTGGTGCTTCATGGAAAGACCCTACAAGAAAGGAAGAACGGAGAAGACGAAGATGCCATCGTTAGACTGGAAAACGGGGGTAAATTTCAATCCGTATGCTGCGTTTCCACGCTAGTCATATCACCGTTTCAATCTTCTTAGACCTGTTTGATGTCAGTATTGTTGGAATGATAGGCTTTTCTGTCAACACTGCGTCTGGTGTGTGTCTGCACCCTAATTATTAAAGGCGCAAGACACACCAATGCACAAAGGGGTCTTGGAGTCTACGCACAAAGGGGTCTTGGAGTCTACGCGCAAAAGTCAAGGCGTAGGCGTGCGCTTGACGAAGGCAAAAAGTAACTACATTTATTTTAAATAATCAACATCAAACATCAGTTCATCTTATGATCAAATTGTTCATCTATTCTACTCCGTAATCATTCATTACTATCATTTATATTTCTTAAAAATAGAATCTATGCGGTCACCTGCTTCATATCTACGTCTGATCGCTCGATTATGTGTCAAACACTAAATTGTGCAAAAATTATTGAGTTATTACATTATTTTCTTGTTTATTTTGAAAAAGAGTACAACAAAAATCGCACTTAGGTGCGCCTTTTAAGTTCCAAAAGCGCAAAAAATGTGGAAACCTATGTGTCTGATGAGCCTTGAGCTTTAAGCGCGCCTTGAACAACATAAGTCTGCACCAACTTTTAATGAGGCTTTGCTAGAGCAGATTTGAGTAGAAATTCAAATTCGGCCTTAGAAAAATTCTAAGGACAAAAAAAATGAAGGTTACTCTTTCACAATTGAATTTTAAGTGTATATGAATTTTTGCTCAGCAGATTTGTTACAATATATATTGTTAATCTTGGATGGCTCATTGAATGAATGTAATCATTTCGTTCACATTGTAGTGGGTAATTTACCATCATTTACTCTTCTTTCTCATTTTCATACACATTCTTTATCTATGATAAAGTTTTAAATCCTGTTTCTTTAAGTTAATCTGAGGCCATTTGAAGATTGGAAAAACCATCCTCATGTTCTGTTCCACATCGCAATTCTGGTTATAGGTTCCATTTGACTTGAAATGATTCTAGAAGATAGTTTGCAGATGAAGAAAAAAACAATGCTAACAAGCTATTCATTTCTTTTGCTTAAGACATGTTAATTTAACTAATATGAAGAGAGAAGGCAACAAGTATAAATTTGATATATATATATATATACATATATTTATATCTTGTGAAGCTGCTCACTATTGTTTCCAACAATGACTCATGAAAGGTGCAGCCAGGGGAGGATGTAAATTCTTTGAAATGAAAGTAGTTCTTTAGTCCACATTGTGCAGTGACTTGCGCAAAGCCCTAAGGAAAATGTCATCAAAGCAATGTGGGAATTTCCCTTTCCCAACATCTCTATGAAAGATTTTGGTGGAGTGATACTGATTTGGTACTTGAATGGCTCATAACTACCCATGGGTTAGTGTGAATTTATTGCAGATGTCCATCATATCCTGCTAAAAGCAGTTGATGAACACCTAGAGAGTCCTGAAGGTCCCTTGCTTCAGTGGAACGAGTGCTTGTGTTTTTCACTTGGCACTCATGAATAAGTGACAAGGTGATATTTGAACTCTATGAGGCCAGTAATGGAGCCAGGAGGAAGGTATGTAAAACACTACGATTGTCTTTTTAGGATAGTGAAGAGCATGTGATACTTGATGTCTCCCATTGAATTATGCATGGAAATCAGTGACTTGAAGTGGGATCAATATTCTCTAAGTGTTTAGTTGTGGCTCATTGAACTTACTAGAAATTGGTTATCCTAAAATTTTGAGTCAAAGGGTGCGGAAGAGGTTTCATCATCGACAACTGGTTGGCATCGGTCCTGCGGTCCAACCTTGACTGAGTTGTCAGTGGATAAGTAATTAGGCTGGTGGATGAGGAGAGTCTCTTGAGGGTGTTTTGAGGAATGTGCATGTTACTCCAATGAAAGCCACATTGAAGGTTCCTTAGTGGTATAAGACATTTCAGGTGGTGGTTTCTCGGCTACCTCAGGACTCAGGAGGTGAAGTTAAGGTGAGACCACCAGAGGCCTAGTAAGTGTTTGCATGGATGATATGGGACGATCCTCTGTGCGACGGAGCTCATCTAGGGTGACAAACCTCTCTCCAGATATGGACTCATCAACATTTAGGCTTCTTATGGTTCAGTCATACAAAATTTCTACATTGAAACTACAGATCCACAGGCGCACAAGCGCGCCTTTCAAGATGCTGAATCTCGATTATCCTTAGGCTATTCTACCTGAATATTTCTCACAAATATGACAAAGGTGAAATGTGGGAAATTATGGGATCTTTTATCAATATAAAAAAATGGTTGCAAGAAAATTATCTAGGAGGGAACAAGGGAAACATCTTAAGCAATTGCAGGAATTTTAGAACTATTTTTGGTCACCTTTACATATATCATACTTCCTATTTATATGATTAGTTACGATATCTTTTTCATCCTAGTGCCCTCAACAATCGCCACCACATCATGAATATAATATGAAGTGATATTTTTTAGTCCTTTTCATGCAATGCAATGTTAATTTTTTTGCCATATCTAGTCAATTACTATAAAGAAAAACATGGTGTATTTAGGCATTTGTGAGATTATGACTAAAAATAGGGCACAATGGCGACAAAGGATCCATATAACCAACCTCATTATAATGGGATAAAGGCTTGAGTGTTGTTGTATCTAGTTGATTACTTTTATTATCGGTCAAAGCACTTGCCTCGAGTACAAGATGTCTAGCACTTCATGTTGAATAGCTGATACCGTCATACCAAGTAACTTCATTAGTGTTGATGTCTCGCATGTTGAAACCTTTACCTTGCTGCTATGCTAATATTGTTGGTTGTAGGGAGTCAACCGATTCTTGTCATTGTGCCACATGGCGTCCTGTCCTTCATTAATGGAATCAACAAACAGATGTGTACGCGAGGGGATGTTTTATCTTTTTTGCGTGTCAAATCTCTTTTTTTGTTTAAGAAAATTTCTTCCCGTCTCTGAGGTCCCTCTAGCTATTCGCTCAGATCTGCCCTATAGGCTGTTTTGGTGCGCATGAGCTGTTTGGGGGAAACCGCGCCGTAAGGGCGTCGTTTTGGTCCTTGCAAAACCGCACCACGCCAAAAATTTGCGGTTGCGGTGTGGTTTTTTAGTGTACATGTTACATAAAAACAAAATGATGAATGTGAGGTTCTCTTTGGTATCCAACAATAATTCATTATTGCAGTTTGTCATTGTATTACAAACATAAGTTGTAAAATTGAGAAAACATACTTGAGTTATATTTACGGTACATTTTTTTAGCTTATAAACTTTCAAAATACAAATGCTATAAAATCATATACGAGTTATATATATTGTGGGAGTCTCAGTTAAAAATTAAAATATATTAATATAATATATGAATAGAGTTATATATTATAGAACAAGTGAATACGAAGCTCAAAGATTTTTGTACTCATTAACTTATAACACATGTATTTGTACACATATTATAGGATGGAGTGAAATCTTAACTCCAAATCGACATGTGAGACAAATCTATATAAGAGAAAAATAAAAGTAATGGGCCAAGAAAGAGAACCTTTAAACGAGCTTATTTATGATTCTTCTACACTCCCCTGCAAGCTGGAACATACAGATTGTAGATGCCAAACCTAGAAATAACTATCAATATAGGTGGGACGGACATAAAAAATTTGCTCGACAGCGGGTACCTGCCGCGGATCAAGTTTGTGAAGTTTAACTTTTTCCCTTATAAAATAACAATCGATTTCGATATGCTTGGTGTATTCATGAAAGATGAGATTCTCGATGATATGGATCGCAACTTGACTATTGCAGTGGAGGACGACCGAAGAGGGGAGCTTTACACCAAGATTTGTAAGTAGACTTTCCAACAACACTAGTTTTGAACTAGCGGATACCATCGAACAATACCTAGACTCTGCAGTGGAGCATGCCACCTCCGTCTACTTTTTGCTTCGCCAAGCAATCAAATATCTTCCAAAATATGTGTAATAGCTACGTGTAGACTAAAGATCATCTAGGGAGCCATCATAATCCGCATCAGAATAAGTAATTAATGAGAGAGAAGAAGAGGGCTTGTACACAAGCCCTTGTCCAAGTGCATTCTTCAGATACCAGAGAATTTGCTCGACAACCTGGAGGTGGGATATCTGAGGAGCATGCATGAAGCGACTGACCACCCCAACAATAAATGAAATATCAGGTCGTGTGATAGTCAGATAGACAAGCTTGACAACAATGTGACGATAGTACTCTGGATTAGGGAGAAAGACATAATTTGGTATCTGTTGGAGTGTCAGCAGGCTTGCAACCCAAGTAGTTTGCATCATGTAGAGGACCAAGATAGTACAACCCAAATCTTTGGTCTGAAAGTGAGATGTGAAGTGCTTCTTGAGTATAAATATCTCATTCAGATCATCGCCCATGATGATCTGAACATCAACATATGCAAGAAATGTTACTGTGACAGTTGGGTGCCAACGATTAAATAAAGAGAAGTCTGTCGAGCTCTAGTGAAGCCAAAATCTCGAACGACCTGACTGAACTTATCAAATCAATCCCGATAGGACTTCTTGAGGCCATATATAGATTAGGTGGCAGACAAGAGACTCCCCCGTGATTGTATAACCAGAAGGTTGTTATATGTAGACTGTCTCTGCTAGATCGTCATTAATGAATGCATTCTTAACATCAAGTTAATGCAACAGCCAATTACGATGAACGACCAATGAGATCAAAACTGATAAGATATTCAACTTTGCGACTGGAGATAACGTCTCTTCATAGTCAATATCATATTGTTGGGTGAAATCGCGAGCCATAAAATGGATTTTGAGGCGCTCAACTATCTCATCTGGTCAATGATTTAAAGTATACTCATTTACATCACACACGAGATTGTCCAGGAGGAAGGGAGACAATGTCCCATATATGATTGGCCCAGAGGACAACCATTCCCTCATCCATCGCGGCTCTCCACCCCGGATACTGAAGAACTTATTGCATTGAAGAATGAATGGAAATAGAAGATAAGGAAGTGACAAGCCTGTTATGTTCTGGAGATAAGATGTGAAAGGAGACATAATAAGTAAGAGAGGGTGAGCGGTGGAAGGGGCTACATCCTATATGGATGCCATAGTCGGATTAGTAGGTCGTGGAGCATCATCAATATAGGATAACTGTCCCAAGATATCATACCAAGGATGACAAAGAGTGTATATGCAGAGAGGAGGAAGAAGTGGTGGTATTGGGAGCACGGGAGTAGTGTCAGGAACATGGGAGGGGTTGTGCTTGTTGAAACCGAGAAATCGGTCTCTGTGGAGTTCGGGGTCCCTAGAAAGGGGTGACCTCGCACTTACTGCACTCAGGAGAATGTCACGGACCAAAGGCTCAGGAAACTAGGAGCAGACCCTCGGCTCTAGCGCAGAGGTCCCACCTCACACCCGGAAGATCTTGGAGATCTTCCCCTCCCTAGCCAATGATGAGCTAGGTGTCTTGGAGGATGAAGAGAGAGTGAAGAAGTGATGCTCTCCAAGGCACCCCTAAGGGCCTATTTATAGTTTTTTGGGAATGACTTGCAAATAACCAACCTCCACTGCTCTGAAAATTACCGAAATGCCCCCGGATTGGCCTGCCAACAGACAAATCCCGCTGTTCTAAGCGGCTAATTGCAGTCCACCAGGGGTAGTCCCTCAAGCTGGGCGAGCTGGCGGTTAGGCGAGAAGCAGGGGGCGGCCTGGGCGAACAGGCGGCCTGCCAGTGGCGACCTGGCGGGCTGAGGCGACTAGGCTAGCTAAAGCCGGGCGAGCTGAAGCCGGGCGAGCTGGGGCCGGCTTGGCGAGCTGCGGCCTGCTTGGCGAGCTGCGGCCTGCCTGGCGAGACGGCGGTCTGGCGAGACGCGGCCTGCTTGGCAAGACGGCGGTCTGGCGAGACGCGGCCTGCTTGGCGAGACGACGGTCTGGCGCGACGCGGCCTGGAGAGCTGCGACCTGCTTGGCGAAACGGCGGTCTGGCGAGACGCGGCCTGGCGAGCTGCGACCTGCTTGGCGAGGCGGCGGTCTGGCGAGACGCGGCCTTGCGAGCTGCGACCTGCTTGGCGAGACGGCGGTCTGGCGAGACGCGGCCTGCTTGCGGGCTGGGGCGGCCTGCTTGCGGGCTGGGGCGGCCTGCTTGCGGGCTGGGGCGGCCTGCTTGCGGGCTGGGGCGGCCTGGCGAACTGGGGCCTGGGCGACTCTTCAAAGGGGCCGGGGGGAGACAAATATTTCCTCCCCCTACTAGTATATTACGCAGGTCTACCCAAAATTGGCCTCCAGGAGTGCAAAACTCCAAAAAAGCTTAAAAACGTGCACCAAGTCCTGCGCCTTGTTTGGGGGCCCTCTATTCGCGAATACGGGGTTGTACAGTGCTGTTGAGAGGGACGTTAGAACGTGAGATGTCAGGTGGTAAGTTATCACGAGGAGTCGAAGAGCAGAAGGGTTAATCCTCGAGGAATGTGACATCAACGGATGTGTTTGTTTTTCGATCTGTGGGAGAGTAACACTCATAGCCCTTTTGTGTGCGAGAGTACCCAACTAACATATATTTTGATAACACGTGGGGATAGTTTGTCCATTGTAGGGCCAAGATGATGTACAAAGCAAATTCTCCCGAAGATACTCGAAGTCAATGGGAAGAGAGGTGTTAAGAAAAGAGGATGGAGAAGGGCATCCCAA
Organism: Platanthera guangdongensis; assembly: GCA_039583875.1. Classification (NCBI taxonomy): domain Eukaryota; kingdom Viridiplantae; phylum Streptophyta; class Magnoliopsida; order Asparagales; family Orchidaceae; genus Platanthera; species Platanthera guangdongensis. The sequence continues at coordinate 177,809,411 of CM077148.1, forward strand.
AGTTGAGAATGAATGAGGGCATGCAATTAGTTAAATATCATGCGATGGAGACTTCAAAGTGCCAATAGATCTTGGGGACCTGCATTTGAAATATAAGGGAGCGGGTAACCTCCAGTAGGTGACGGTTCTTCCCTTTGGCCACACCATTTTATTGTGGTATATATACACACAATATTTGGTGGATAATACCTAATGTATTACAAGTTTCCTGGAATTTGTGACCCGTATATTCACGTGCATTATCAGTTCAAATTATTTTGATTAGGTGCTAGAATTGAGCATGTGTATCAACAATGAAGGAGCTAAAGACACAGTAATTTAGAGCGATCGCACAATAAACACAATCATGTCATGCGAGAATGATCATTAACAAATGTAAGGAAGCAACAATATCTAAATACGCTAGTAATTTTATAAGGGCCCTAAATATTTGAATGAACTAACTCTAATGGAGCAGAACTCTTAGTACAGTAATGAGAGAATGTAGATTGATGTTACCTGCAAATACATGATTTACATGTAAACTCAGAGAAAGAAAAATTAAGAAGAGTTTTTTGCAAGATAGGAAGAAGAACATGACCAAGACGTCAATGTCAATTAACAGAGGTGACATAGGAGAGAACCGTAGTGGGAAGGTCCAGAGTGTAGAGCTCATTTGACAGTCATCCTCTATCAATGATATTCTACATCCGTCGATCTTGCACCACAAAGGACGAAGAGGAAAAGGTGATGAAGCAGTCATGATTATGTGTAAGACAACTTACAATGAGAAGATTAAATTGGGAGCCAAGAACATGAATTACAAAGAGGGTAGAGAGACAGAATGAGAGTCACATCTCCAGATACGCAGTCTGGGATAGTTTCTCCATGGACCACTGTGATAAATTTTAGACAAGCAGAGTACATATACTTAGAAGATTTCTGCGGAGAAATGTGATTCGTGGCTTGGAGTACACTATTCAAGGGAGAATGTGAAAAACATGATATACCTTTGTTGGAGATAGAGGTGACAAAGCTAGAAGTCTGAGTAACCATCCCCCATAGCTGTCGGAGTTTCTATTGCAATGTGTCAATGAGAGAGCCAAATGTGGTAGGATCATTCACCACTGGAGAAGCATGGTATTTAAAATTGGAAGGCTGCGGCAGGAACCGATGTTTCCCGTAACATGTGACCTCAATATACTTTGTCTGTCTACAATGAGTACACATGCAACTGTTTTTCCCCTTGGAGCGATGGCGGCCATCACGCCCACCGCCTTGAGACCCATGACGACCTCCACGTTTGTTAATAGGCGGAGAATGAGTTTTAGTAGAATCTTGGAGTAGGTATGAGAGAGAGTCAACATGACATCGGTGGGTGGAGCCACCTTCAAAAATCATGGAGCACACGCCTGAGAAAGAAGGAATAGTGAGACGATAAGATGTTCGCACGAACGCTATATAGATCAGATGTTAGCCTTTCCATCATCAACGCTATGTCGACGACCTCCTGTTGAGGCCGTTATGTAGCGAAATCCATCGTTGGAGGTTAGTGTTATATCTAAGTCTCCACGAGAGTCTTGTATCGGGTCATGAAAGATATCAGGTTACCATTCAAACCAGGTTCAACGACCTGGAGATCTCTGAAGAGATCGAAGAAATGTTGAAGGATGTCCTTCCCGTAGTAGGACTTCAGTTCATCACACATGGCCTTTGCGGTCTCGTGGTGCATAGTCATGTGATATGACTCACTTTTCATGAAATTCAAGAACCGAGAGTGGACACACCCATCATCCCGGAGCCACTGCTTGGTAGGCTCAATAGATGGGTCGTGAATCATATGGTGAAGAAGACCCTTTGTCTGGAATACACGGTAGACGGAGTTGACCCACTCAATAAATAAATTTCTCTATGAGGGAGATAGTGGTAATTTGGAGTTCGTCACAAACTTCATAGATGGGAGCGAGGTCCAAGGTGGCCAGAATGGTGGACGAGACGGAGACATTGTTTGTCCTCAGGTGATCAGCGAGTTTGAGCCAAAAGTACGGTGAGTTCGGAATAAAGGGAGGTGGCGAGCTCTGTTATCGGTCTGGTCAGCAATTTCTATTATGGTCGGTAATGCCGAGTAACTGCTGGAGTAACTGAGAGTCTTGTGGGCACAACGGTTGTAACATTCCAACTTAGTTTAACAACAAATCAGCAGTTCGGTCGGGCCCCGCGATAAACAATAAACTAAGTAACAGTAATAAAACTGATACATAGCAGACATAAATAAAAAGTATTGAAATTAAACTTACAGCGAAAGTGAAAAAATACAGCTAGGGGTAAAAGTGTACCTCAACTATTCTGAATTCATAGATCCACTAAAATTAACAATGAATCATACTTCTGAAAGTCTGAAATACTACAAAATGGCTGATACAGAAAAACTCTTAAACAATAAGGTTACACAGAGATCATGAAAGAAAAAAAGTACAGTACTGAAAAGGTTTACAACTTAAAGAAAACAAATTATAAGAGGAAATCCGCAAACACGCTCATCCTAGGCGCAACCTCTCACCTGAGACCCCTGTAAAAATAATTTCCAAAAACGGGTCAGCCCAATTGAAGAGTAAGAAAAACTATTGCTCATAGTGACACAAAATATACTTAAAAATATGAATGCATGCCTTTTTAAAATAAAGTTTTTATACTATAGAAAAACTAAATGCTGGTATATTATGCATGCTTTTCTAAAATAACATCAACAACATAAATATTTGTTTTAGTTTAAACATGTTAAGCTAATTTACCCAAGTTCTGAAAATTGGTTAACTAAAAGATTTTCTAAGTTTCGGTCTATGCTTGAGTTCTAAGTGTCTTATGTTTATCCTTCTTGAAATTCTAGGCAGAGTGACTTTTAATACGCAATTTTAATCTAACGATCTGAGTCCCTACTAATGAACTTAGATGTTCTAGTGTCTCGTAGACACAAACTCGAATCTACTAATCTTAAAAAATAGGTGTCGTGTCCCCAAAATTTAGGCTCATACGGACTCTATGCCCCATGAGCAAGATAATGCGCCTCTATCTAGCACGAGAGGTCTTAGCCGTGCCCACTAATCATAGGGGCAACGAAGTCCTTGGTAATTAGCAAGGGGGGAAGGCGGATCTCCACTCATTCATGTTGTGCCCGCGGTGAGACGCGACCCTCAACAAGCGATGCCCTTGATCCTGGCCGAAGAAAGAAGAAGAGTCTTTTTTGCTACACCGGGATCAACAGCTTCCAGTGAAGACAAAATGGGTTGGAAAAAGTGGGAGGAACGGGGAAAACGGGGTCTGAACCCGCGACTTCTGGCGTGACAGACTAGCACTCTAACCAACTGAACACTCCATCTAGTGTTACTCTGCTTACGTATTAATCTACGTAGTTTGTGTTGTGCATCATATTAGATAATCGATTAGAAATCATTTTCGTAAGATCGGTATTCCCCGTTTCGTAAATATAAATTAGTGCATATGTTCCGTAATTTTCACCTGTTAGGCGCTGTGTGAATCTAGTTACTAGACATGCTAAACGAGGGAGGGGTAGACCAATAAAGACTTGAAATGAAACTATAAGGAAAGACATGATGTACTTAGGCATTTGTGAGATTATGACAAAAGCTAGGACACAATGCTGACAAAGGATCCATATAACCGACCCCACTATAGTGGGATAAAGGTTTGAGTGTTGTTGTTGTTCCGTAATTTTCACTATTTTTTGGTTGTGAGTGGTTTGTTACTTTTATTGATTATTTATCTCGTACTACATGGTTGTACTTGATACATCGCAAATGTGATGTCTTCTCTGTTTTTAGACGTTTTCACTGCATGGTCTCTACCCAATTTCAATCCAAAATTAAAATTCTCCGCAGCGACAATGGCCGCGAATACATGGATTCACAATTTGAGACCTATCTTCCAAATAACGACATCCTTAACCAGATTACATGTGTTTATTCCCCAACACAAAATTGTGTTGCTGAGCGGAATAATCGACACCTTCTGGAGGTTGCTCGCTGTCTCTTGTCCACCATGCATCTCCCAAAATTCTATTGGGGAGATGCTGTTCTGACCGCTGCGTACCTCATCAATTGAATGCCCACGCGTGTCCTTGGGACCTCTACCCCCCTTGCTACTCTCCGGGTGCCCCATACACGGCTTCCTCCTAAGGTGTTTGACTGTGTTAGCTTTGTTCACATACACCAACCGCGCCCCTCCAAAATGGACCCTCGTGCTCTCAAGTGTGTCTTTATTGGTTACTCTCCTACACAAAAAGGGTACAAGTGTTTTCACCCGCCTACCAAGAAAGTTTTTGTCAGTATGGACGTCACATTCCGTGAATCTGAGTCCTACTACCCTCTCTCTAATTCTCCATCTTCGGGTGTTCCCTCAGTCTCCCTGCCCATGCCTCCACCTTATCCCTCACTTCAGGGGGAGACCCTCCCAGTGGAAGTGAGTCCTTCTATCCCAGTGGTGGTGAGCTCCTCCCCTATGTTTACACCTTCCTTCGTACCTTCACCCCCGACCTTGCAGGTATATACTCGGCGTATCACGAGACCAAGCAGACAAGTTCCCGCCATGCTACCAGAGCAGTCAGTGGATCCTGACTCAGGGCCTTCCGATCTCCTGATTGCCCTTCGAAAAGGTATCCGGTCTTGTACTTGTCATCCTCTATCAAATTATGTATCTTATGCTTCTCTTTCTGCCTCTTACAAGTCTTTTGTCTCTTCCCTTTCTACTGCCTCTATACTTGTTTCATGGCAACAGGCTATAACAATTCCTATGTGGCGTGGGGCGATGGTTGAGGAAATGCAGGCTCTGGAGAAGAACCATACATGTGAGTTAGTTCCTCTTCCCTATGGAAAGAAACTTGTTGAGTGCAAATGGGTGTTCTCGGTGAAACAAAACCCACAAGGACTTGTTGAAAGGTGTAAGGCGAGGTTGGTTGCATGGGGTTATACTCAAACCCATGGCATCGACTATCAGGAGACGTTTGCCCCGGTGGCTATCATGAATACTATCAGGGTCTTACTTTCTGTTGTTGTTTGCAAACATTGGGACCTATTACAGCTGGATGTGAAGAATGTCTTCCTCCACGGTGACTTGCAGGAGGAGGTCTATATGTCTATCCCTCCGGGTCTTACTCCGGTTGGTGCTGCAGGAAAAGTATGTAGACTGTTAAAGGCTCTATATGGGCTGAAGCAGTCCCCAAGAGCTTGGTTTGGCCGGTTCCACAAGGCTATGGTGTCATTTGGATACTATCAGAGCAATGCTGACCACACTCTGTTCATCAAACGTAGACTTGGAAAAATTACTGTTCTCATTGTGTATGTTGACGATATTGTCATAACAGGTAATGATGTTGAAGAAATTCAAAATTTGAAACAGAAGCTAGTAAAAGAGTTTGAGGTCAAGGACCTGGGAAAACTCAGGTATTTCTTGGGAATAGAGGTTGCCAGATTCAAGCAAGGGATCTTCATTTCGCAACAAAAGTACACTTTAGATCTCCTCGAAAAAATGGGAATGAGCGGATGCAGACCGGCTGGCACTCCGATTGAAGCAAACCACCGATTGGGGCGTGATGATGGAGAGGAAATTGAATATATCTCTGGGTTCCAAAGATTAGTGGGGAGGTTGATATACCTGTCCCATACTCGCCCAGATATCTCCTATGCCGCGAGTGTTGTGAGCCAGTACATGCATGCTCCCAAGAGCCGACACATGGATGCTGCACACAGAATTTTACGGTATCTCAAGTCTTCACCAGGAAGGGGTATCCTGTTTGTTCCAAACACCGGTCTCAAGGTTGAAGTCTACACTGATGCTGATTTGACAGGGTCTGTGGACGATAGGCGGTCAACATCCGGATATTGTTCACTCGTTGGAGGCAACCTTGTTACTTGGAGGAGCAAGAAGCAACAAGTTGTGGCACGCTCCAGTGCTGAGACCGAGTTCAGAGCTATGACTCAGGGTGTCTGTGAAGGCTTATGGCTGATCTTGGTCTTGCGGAGGATGGACCCATCCTGCTGTATTGTGACAACAAGTCTGTCATCAGTATCGCACACAATCCCGTCCAACATGACCGAACGAAACATATCGAGGTGGTCGACACTTTATCAAGGAGAACGTTAAAAAAGGGATTGTGTGTCCTCCCTTTGTGCCCTCCAACAGGCAGCTATCAGACATCCTTACCAAAGGATTGAGTGGGAACTTATTTGGCACGATTGTGGACAAGTTGGGCATGATCAACATCACTCGCCCAACTTGAGGGGGAGTGTTAGACTATACTTAAGTTATTTAATTCTTTCTTCTTGTAATCCCTCTATATATAGAGACTCCTTAGTGTAATGAAAACTAATTCTTGGGTTCACGGTTCACGGTTCAACAATATACTTATAAATTATAACTTACATGTATATATATACATATGTTGTCACAAAATAAAAGAGAAATGAGATGACGAGAGTCATATACTGCTTCTTTACAAAAGTTATGCAAACTAGTCAGTGCGGTGTGATTCTTGCGTTTTAAGATCTGAAAAACACCACACCATTCTTGGTTTATAAAAATCCACGACCGCGGTCCGGTTTAGAAGTTGATGCCGTTTGTGCGGCACGGGCAGTTTCTGCGGTTTGTGGTTTTGAATGCTAAAAAATTATTATTATTGTATTAAAATGTTTGATTGATCACGATTTAGCCTTTTGACTCTCTGAAAAATGCAGCTTGCTCATTCTTTTTTCATATAATCTCTCTACAATTAAGTCTTCTCCAATTCCTAAATCATGCTCATTAAGATTTAGAAACTTTTTTTATCAGATTTCACTGTACGCTTCATGTGTCAAGTCAGTTTGATAGGCCGGTGGCTTAGGAAATTAGCCTTTAACGCCATCTGTCACTGTCAGATTGACTGCTATGATTTCCCTCAGAAAAGACCCTTCATAAATCATTAAGGTTTTTCTATGTTTCTTACTGGCTTTCTTATTCTTACATATTTATTTAATTTTTCATTGCTTTATATTTCATTATGATGATTTCCTGATGCTTATAGTTTTGAAATTGTATGTACATGTCTTATACAACACTATTTACTAGATAAATGCTAAGGTTTAAAAAATTTGCCTGTTCAATTATTTATTATTAAAAGAGCTTTGATTGAGCTTCTTTAGCCAATTTAGAAGATTGTATATTCAAATTTTATATTGTTTCAAAAAAAATATTTAAAAACCTGTAACAAGAGCTATAATGAGACAGAAGCAGGGGATTTGGGTCATATGGGTTTCCACAGCTGAAAGCTGCCTATGCATTTTTCAAGTTGATTTATATCAATTTGCTAAATTCTTTTCTATATCCATCAGCTTTTAAAGTTCATATGAGAATATATGCTTATCAGATTCACTGATGGTTGCTGTAATGCCAAAGCCTCCTGCAAAACATCTCCGCGACGAAGATGATGATAACGATGATGATTTGGTAATAATTATTCTTATTTTACCAAGTCGATGTCGCTTATATTCAATGAGTAACCTGACCAAAAAAAACAATTTCTTTATATCTTGGACTCACAGAAGTTCCACATCCCTCAATCAACAACCCGGTGGAAGAGGAAACTATTTTATCTCCTACATGAAAGATTGAGATTACCTGGTATACCTTGCAAAACTACATTTTCCAGACAAACCAACCAGTTATAGCAGATTAGATGACTTTGCATTTTGCCATGCCCCATTTTATAGATATGGTGTTGATAGCAGTTTTCTCTATTAGTCTTAAGGCATGGGCTGGTATCATTCTCTGGTTTCTGTTCGCACCTGTTGCACATAGATGGGATGTTGGGCCTTTATATGTAAGTTTTTGTTTATTTTCCATCAAAATTTCAACTTTTTGGAGTCTATTTGAGAAAGTTTGGGTAAAAACTGATGTATTATAATACCAAATTGTCATTTGTCATGCAGATACTTGGGACTGGCTTCTTAGTAATACTCCTAAATCTTGGTAAGAGACAAAATGGTGAACTTAGGTATGACTATCACTCTCGACTTTCTCTTTCTGTTAAGTGCATTCCTTATTCTACTAAATTATTCTCTTCTGGGTTGGTATCATTTCCTGTATGCTATGCATTTGATCAGGTAATTATAATATATATATTTTTACATTACATCTCTTGTATGAAGCGGAGTTTTGACGTATCGGTTAAGGTGTTGGTGTGTGACCTTGAGATCACGAGTTCGAGTCCTGGAAGCAGCCTCTTGCAAAAATGCAGGGTGAGGTTTGCCTACATTTCACTCTTGTGGTGAGACCCTTCCTCGGACCCTCGCTGCGCTGGGATGCTTTGTGCATCGTGCTGCCTTTTTTAACATTACATGTCCTGTATAATTTTGGTTTTTCTTGGGTAATGGTATTTCAGCTATCCTTTGAGTGCTATGCTTGACTCTATTTTTGTTGATGCAATCATCTGAAAATTTGCAAACTTATTCAATAAATTTAATGACAGAAAAATAAGAATGCGATGATAGATTTGTACCTAAATTAGAAAGGATAAATTAAAGAATGATTTTATTAGACCAATATTCTCAGTGACATCTCCTAAAGATAAAAGAATAATAAATTATTTCTTCCTCAAAGCTCATTTATTAACTTCTCAAAGTAGAAATTTCATTTTTTTCTTGACATCTGCATTTTTAATTAAGATTTCAGTATCTTCACTTTTAATGCATCTAATTCGATCTAAGTCTCTAGATCTCTTGTCTTTTGTCTTAGCTATTCTATAAATCTCATTTTCTTTTTCCTTAGGATCAAAATTATATAAATTATCAAATTATGCACTTTTGACTTTGCTCACACTATTAGCAAGATTTCTAGTTTCCTTATAATCAATATAAATTTCGGTGGTATTAATTTTTTTTTCATGCTCTAAAGTGCATTTATTTTCCAACCTTCTATAACTTTTTGTTAGAAGTATTAATATTTTATCTTGTTTTATTTTTATGTACACAATTCACTGCCCAGTTTCTGCTCATGTACACAATTCACTGCCCAACACTCAGAATCATTAGAGACACCTATTAGGCTTTGTGTTAGTTTAGTCATTAGGCTTGTTAAATGGGGGAGGGGTAGATCAATAAAGAATTCAAATGAAACTATAAGGAAAGACATAATGTACTTAGGTATTAGTGATATTATGACTAAAGATATGGCAAAATGATGACAAAAGATCCATATAGCCGACCCCACTGTAGTGTTGTTGTTTTGTTTTATTTTTATGCAGCACCCCTACTGTATGTAGAGGGCCTCTCTCTTTTCACGTAATCAAGATTGTTATGTTTTTTAACGTGGTGTCAGAGCCCTAGTTGCTCGATACTTCTGCCGACCCCTGTCTTCCTCGACACCGATCAACCTTCCCCATCTATTCCACCGCAGATTCTTCTCCTCTCTCTCCTTTCTATTGGATCCTTCTTCTTGTTCTGATCTGTGTGCAAACCATCGATCCGCAAACTGGCCGATCGGCTCCGCCTGATGCCATGTTCTTTGGAAATCGTCCGATATCCACAATTTTTTCCAGAAAAGTTCGTTTCTCCCTCCTCTATCCAATACTAGAAGGATCGATCGATTGATTCACTGGATCTTTCTAAATCATTGTTCTAGTGCTCTCCTCCTCCAATGGCTTCCATTCCTAAAAAGAGTTCCACCTCCTTATTCTCGCATCTAATAACTTCGACCCTTAAGATTTTAATGCTCTAGGATCATGGACGGTCCTATTGGTGGTGTTCCCAATTTTTTCCGGCAATGACGACTTGCTGATGTTTTTTTGGTGGCCTTTTTTTGACCTAATCCGAAATTCTTTGGGAATTTTTCGCTCCCCTTATGTCATTATGTCTGATATTGTTGATTCTTGTGATGACTCACAACTCACTTGATCTACTCGGGTTGGGCACGATCATACCACTCCTCCAATTATCATTATTTGCCTCGATACTGCAAACTATCTGTCTTGGTCTTGACCTATTGCGCTGGCTTTTTAGAGTCGTTGATTGTTTGACTATGTGAACGATATTATTACGGAGCCAGCGAAGATTGCGTTCTGTTGGGGACAATCAGAATCAAAGAACTCATTGGTTATATCATGGCTGATTAATTCCATGCAAGAGGATATTGCACGGAACTTTTTTCCTTGGATACTGTTGTGGATATTTGGAGCTGAGCTGAATTCACATACTCCCAAAAAGGAAACATTGCTCACGTATTTTAGTTACGAAGGAATATCTTTCTCCTTCGACAAGAAGATAGACAAACATCCACCTATTATTTGGAATTCACTCAGATATATCAGAAATACGATCATTTTGACTCCCTCGGCCTTGTTTGCTCCGACGAAGTGGCTATTGTTCATGCTCGTAAAGATCAGTACAAAGTGTTTGAGTTTATAAATGGTTTACATAGGGATTTTAGTCAGATCATTGTTCAAATTATTGACCGTACTTCTTTCCTTTCATGAGTCCTATAACATCTTGTTTTCGCTGACATGCTCCCATAAGGTTTTACTTGGATCAGATCACTTTGGCTAAAAATCAGGAACCAAAACCATATAGTTTTGGCTTTATTTTCTTGGAATCGAAACTGATAAGGGTTATAACCATATCCAAACCGAATAATTCACTTTTCTAATTCACTTCTCGCTTTCAATACAATATGTAAACTGATCCAGATCGTCTATCCTACTTTTTACTGCATTTCTGGGAATTGGCTTTTTTATTGGTGAAAGTGTTTATCTTAGAAACAAATGAGCTCACAACTTTCAAAGGCCATTCATCAATACTAATCTTTGCACTCAATTGGATAATGTGGACTACTTCCTTATCTTATTAGCAAACAGGAATGAAAGCAAAATGAAATATTGAAGATTGTCTTGTGCCAAGCAGCCTAGGGAGGCCCTCCGGCTGAACATCATAGTCATTAGAGGAATTCGCACGCTTCCAAATCCCATTTCTTGTTCACCTCAAATGATCATGTTCGGTGAATTGTGACCTCTGTAGAGAAGTGGTTCAAACCTTGTATATACTTCTTGAATATGGCAAATACAAGTATGAGTACATATATATAGGAGAGAAGAGAGAGGAAACATCTTATACAGAAGATGTGGGACTAAACAAAAAGACTATAAATGGGCCAACTTATTGGGCCTTTACATTGCTTTTCCCTATATTCTAAGTTTCTAACACTCCCCCACAAGCTGGAGCGTACAAGTCGTAGGCACCAAGCTTGGACAAGAATTGATGGTACAATTTTCGTGATAATGCCTTGGTGAGAAGTTGCCGCGGGTAGAAAAGGAGGGGGGCCACCAGAGCAGAGCCGAGAGGTTATAAAAAGGAGGGGGGAGGGGGGAAGAAAAAGTGGATCCACAAAAGGGAAGAAAGAGGCTGGTAGAAAAGTGGAGGCCGCAAAGCGGTGCGGCAAGAAAAGAAAACAGACCGCCCAGTTAGCCGGAAGGCTGGGCGGTTAGAATAAAACAGGCCGGACCGATGCCTCTGATACCATGTAGAGAAGTGGTTCAAACATTGTATATACTTCTTGAATATGACAAATATAAGTATGAGTACATATATATAGGAGAGAAGAAAGAGGAAGCATCCTATACAAAAGATTTGAGACTAAACAAAAAGACTATAAATGAGCCAATTTATTGGGCTTTTACATTACTTTTCCTTATATTCTCTAACAACCTCATGTGATCATGTAGGCGAGCAGCAACCGCTTTGTCATAGTACTGATTCTGGTCTATTGCTCACATTTTGGCTATGTATCATACGTTCTAAGAGACCCCTTATATACCGGTTTACATATTTTCTTGGAGCTGAGAACTGAAGTTGAACCGAATTATTTGGTTTAGATATTGTTCCAGGCTTTTGTCCCTTGAGTACATTAGTATGTTCCAATTCTAAGAAAATGGAATCATGCCTATATGGTTTCATTTCTAGTTTTGAGCGGAACGTATCCGGTCTAAACTAAATCTAATAGGAGCATGCCAATGAAAGCAGATTGCTGAGATGGGCGATTATGTATGCCTCACATAGCTAAAGACAACCCACACTATTTTTGTGCGGTCTCTGAGAGTTGGATGCAGTCGCCAACCCCAGCTGGTGGTATGGAGAACTTGGAGGCCTAGGTTGCCGAAGTCAGGTTGAGAATGATGATCATGGACTTGCAGAGTTCAGGATATGCTTGAACTTTTGATGATTAGGCTTACGGGGGCTGTTGGTAAACAAGAGGTAGGAGCTGGAGAGAGAACATATGCTTGTTGTGAAAGTTGGATCCGATGATATTTGATGGATGTTGTAAGTCGATCTCTTTATATAGGCTCTATTTGTTTGGGCGTTTCAGTGCTCCGTTTTGGGCAAACGCCGTCGGAAGGCGGGTAAACAAATGAACCTCCGGCGGCGTTTGCTCCGTTTCCACCCGCCAGCCTTGAGAAATGCCCCAAAAAGCTCCGTTTAGAGCAGTCACCTCCCCCCTCCGTTTCGAACACTCCGTTTCCACCCGCCGGATCCACCCGCCACCGCTGAAACAAATGAAGCCATAGTAAACAGATAGGAGTTCTGAAGGGAGGTTGTATGTTGAAAGATTAATTTATTTTGTATTTTACTGGGCAGTACCCAATGTTCATGCACCTTTGTAAATTAGAAGAGAACCTAGGAAGCACGGATACGGGTACGGGTACCAGATATGATGCTTACCTGATACGGTGGTACGACAAAATTTAAAAACCAAAGATACGGGTATGGCATGATATATTGATACGTTATAACAAATATAATTTATACATATATATATCACAAGTGCAATAAATAATTCTCAAAACATCGAAACATAAATTATAACTTGAAGTACAAGTCCACAAATCAATGCAACATAACATGAAATTTTCAAACATTAAACATTCATAAATATTACAAAATTTAACATCTTATATGTTTAACCAAAAGAGATAAAATTAAACTTAAATCTACTGATCTGTCGTTTTCTTCTTCTTCATTGTTGGAGATCAGCATCTTCAATTTTAGGTTAGTCTCGAGACAAGTTAGTCGTTTTGTTAATAACTTGTGTGGTATCATCACGTTCAATACACCTACTTGTAACAAAAACATAGCAGTAGCAGAAGCATATTCGGTACAGATACACAACTTAATTGGACGTACCAACACTTCCTATCACAGAGCCAACTTTTGTTTACTTTAGAAAAACAGACTCGTATCACAATATCCAAAATGATGTGCTAAATCCAACTGTGTCCGCATAGGTGTATCCGTCGAGTATCCGGTATGTACAGGTACCAGATACGTATCCGGTATGTACAGGTACCAGATACGTATCCGGTACAGGTATGTTGTCTTCAGGAAGTATCCGTGCTTCATAGAAGAGAACTTAAGTTTGCTCTTGGGTTAACAAGAATTAAATATGAAAACTAAGAGTAGATACCATAAAGTAAATTTGATAAAGGATTATCGGATAAAATATAAAAGAATAAGTTACGTTTGGAATAAATTTGTTAAAATTAAATTGTATTGGACAAGATTAAGGAATTTTAACTCGTGATTTGAACGACGACGTTTGAAAAGTTGCAATGAAAAGAAAAATAAAGAAACAAAAGAGCTAACACTCCCGTCCAAACGCACGAGGATGAGCCACCAAGATTTTCCCAAAAGAAAAGAGTCTCTAAGCTGTGTCTTGGTGGGTGATGAAATATGCTATTTGCAATTGAGAGTAAACATGTGGTGACGTGATTGACCCACACAAATATTGTCGATGGACATAATGACAATCAATCCCGATGTATTTATTATTTACATGAAGATCAAAATTGATGCAATTTGAAGAACACCAGTATCGTCAACACCTAAAAATGGAGTAGGGACAAAAAGAGGCATGCATTTAATAGTAAAGGGCCTCAACATTATATCGGAGATCACATCCAGCTTCTTTGATTTACAAGAAATCAGTGAATCTCAAATTAACGCATAGTGCCCAATAGCGGGTCATTAATATTTCATGGCCGATCAGAACCAGAATGATACGAAGCTCTAATTTTCGGGGCGAGTAGAAAACTAAAGATACGAAGTTGAAGTTGAATCGAGAGAAAGCTTACTTTATTCTTCCACAACGTGGGAATATATAGGGACTACAATGATATATAATAACGAGACTCACGGTGTGGGACTAAACCAACACTCGCATAATAATAACAAATAAATGCGGAATATAATGCGGAATATACGACTTGTATAATAACTCTCAAGTCTCCCCCTCAAGTCGGATGAAAGATGTCAGTCATTCTAAGTCTCTTGATGTTATCCATGAACGAGTCACTTCCCAAGCTCTTAGTGAACACATCTGCTAGATGATCTTTAGAGTGGACGAACGGTGTGGCCGCTGTCTTTTTATCCAAGTGATCTTTGATGAAATGTCGATTCACCTCCATGTGCTTTGCTCTGTCATGTTGAACTGGATTGTGGGCTATGCTGATGGTCGCCTTGTTGTCGCAAAATAAGGAGAAGGGGGATGTCACGGGAAACCCCAAGTCCTGAAGAATGGTACACAACCATAGACCCTCACACATGCCTTGAGACATAGCACAATATTTCGCCTCAGCACTCGATTTGGCCACTACATTTTGCTTCTTACTGCACCATGTTATCAGGTTTCCTCCAATAAAGGAACAATAACCTGTTGTATATTTATGATCTTCACGACATCCGGCCCAATCAGCATCGGTGAAAACTTCAATCCTCAGGTGGTCGTTCTTGGAGAGCAGAAGACCTCGGCTTGGGGCTTTCTTCAAATACTGTTGCACACGGTATGCTGCCTCTTGATGTCTGACCCTGGGAGCATGCATGCACCTACTCAGGATGCTAACTGCATAAGTAATGTTCGGACGAGTATGGGACAAGTATATTAGTTTCTCAATTAATCTCTGATAGCGAGTGATATCGGTCTGGTCACTGTCACCGTCTTCGCCGATTCCATGATTTTTTTCCATCGGAGAGTTTGCAGGAACACAACCAAGCATATCGGTCTCCTGTAGCAAATCTAGGACAGATTTCTGATATGATCTAAAGATACTCTGATCAGATCTAGTCACCTCAATTACCAGAAAGTATCGTTGTCGTCCCAAGTCTTTCACCTCAAATTCGACAGCTCTTGTGATCTCTTCCAAATCGTTACCTGTGATTACAATGTCATCCACGTAAACAATAAGGACCACCACACCCTGCACACACCTCCGAATAAACATAGTGTGATCCAAGTGCGCCTGGTTGTACCCAAATTTGAGCATAACTGTGAGGAATCTGCCAAACCACGCTCTAGGGCACTGTTTCAGGCCATATAAGGACCTCCTTAGTCGACAGACATGGTCTGTTGTTCCTTTTTTTATGAACCCCGGAGGGAATTTCATGTATACCTCTTCCTCGAGCTCACCATGGAGGAACGCGTTCTTAACATGCAGTTGATGAAGATCTCAGTTCATGCAAGCCGCGCATGACAGCAGTACCCGAATAAAGTCCATCTTAGCCACGGGGGCGAAGGTCTCCTGGTAGTCAACTCCCTGTGTCTGAGTGTACCCCTGAGCAACCAGACGTGCCTTGTATCATTCGACCTTCCCTTCTGGGTTCTGTTTGACTGAAAACACCCATCGTGAGTCAATAGCCCTCTTGCCGGGAGGGAGGGGCGAGACATCCTAAGTATGGTTCTTATCCAAGGCCGACATCTCCTCTTCCATGGCCTGAGTCCAGGCCGGGATACCCCGCACTTCCTGCCATGTCCTGGGAACAACAACCGTCGAGAGAGAAACAACAAAGGCCTTGTGGGTCGGGGTAAGGTGACGGTAAGCCACGTGGTTTGAAATAGGATGTTTAGTGCATACAATCTTACCTTTCAATAAGGCAAGCGGGATGTGTAAATCTGCATCATCAGAATCTGAGGCAGTGGCGGGCACTGGCAGAGGCGGAGCCTTAGTAGCCTATATTCGGGAGGAGCGGAGGTGATATATGTGAGGAAAAGGTGACAGCGGAATATCAGGGAGAGGAACAGGGATAGGCGGTTCATGTTCCTGAGACACAGGAGTTTGTGGTGGTAGAGAAGGAAGAAGGGGAAGAGGGACATCCATATCGCCAGTATTCTCCCCCTGATGAGGAGCATGAGTCGATGGCGAAAAAAAGGATTCCCCTTCTCGAAAGGTAACATTCATAGTGCAGTAGACACGCCCAGAGGGAGGATGATATCACCGATACCCTTTCGTAGTGGACGAGTATCCGAGGAATACGCATCGGAGGGCCCGAGGGTCTAATTTGTCACGGTGAGGCAAATGGATGTGGACGAAACATACACAACCAAAAACACGAGGAGGAAGGTGAAAAGTATAGACCACAGTCATGGTAGATAGCTGAGCGAGGGGAGTAGCATAGCTAAGCACACGTGAGGGAAGACGATTGATAAGGTGTGCAGCAGTAAGAACTGCATCGTCCCAATAGGACTTAGGGAGGTGCATATCGCACAGAAGACAACGGGCAACGTCCAATAGGTGCCGGTTTTTTCGTTCAGCAACTCCATTTTAGGTAGAGGTGTGAACACACATGGTCTGGTGTATGATACCATGACTAGCAAGGTACGAGCCAAAGACTCCCCGATCGTCATATCCCCCCCCCCCATTGTCACTCCGTAAAACACGAACAACACCCTTAAATTGGGTTTGAACCATTTTGTGAAAAGCTGAAAGCAAGGGAAGACTTCACTTTTCTTTTTGAGCAAATACACCAAAGTTGTACGAGAAAAGCAGTCAATAAATGTGACAAACCAACGAAACCCAAAGGTAGATAAAATAGGGGACGGTCCTCAAACATCAAATGAACAATATCAAACGGTGTGCTACAAGGAGAAGCTAAATGCAATGAAATACGTCGCACATGCTTAGACTCATCACAGATATCACAGACAAAAGTTCTTAAAAAGGGGAAAAACAGGGAACAATTTCTGAAGATAGAGGGGAGAGGGATGTCCAAGCCGCAGGTGCCAGCGGCGAAGCTGTAACAGGAGCACAAGAGAGGGCCTGAGAAGGAGGTTGATCCAGGTAATACAGTCCACCGCGGTTCCTACCACTGTCAATGTTTCACTTCGTACCCAGTTCCTGAAAAACACAGAAGTCAGAAAAAATGTTACATAGCAATTAAGAGAGCGAGTAATGTCACTAATAGAAAGAAAATTATGAGGAAATGAGGGAACATGAACATATGGTAGAGAGATAGAAGGGGAGC
Organism: Platanthera guangdongensis; assembly: GCA_039583875.1. Classification (NCBI taxonomy): domain Eukaryota; kingdom Viridiplantae; phylum Streptophyta; class Magnoliopsida; order Asparagales; family Orchidaceae; genus Platanthera; species Platanthera guangdongensis. The sequence continues at coordinate 177,826,714 of CM077148.1, forward strand.
AAGAGATCTGACCTTTTCCAGCAATGAGAGACAATAAGCCATTAGCAGAGATAACTTTATCCTTACCAGACAAAGCGGTGTAAGAAAGGAAATCTGATGAAGATCCAGTCATGTGGTGAGTGACACCAAAATCAATCACCCACTCAGACGGAGAGGCAGTGACAACATGAGCATGTGGCATAGCAATAATAGCAATGGAAGCGGAAGCACCAGGATGCTGGTCAGACTGAGAGTGCAACAGACAACAGACGGCGGAAAGCATCCAAATCAGTAGCAGTAAGAGGCCCGAGCACAGCATGGGGGGTCTCGTCGTAGACATCTGTAGAGCAAGCAGCATCATGAGGTCTGGAACCACCCGAGCGATGGACCCCTCGTCCAGGCCCTCGTCTACGGCCACGAACACGAGGGGCAAGATGAGGGTGGAGCTTATAACACACCTACCGAGTATGGCCTCTGCGGCCACAATAATCACACATAGGAGCAGGCGAGCTAAGGCTGAGGCCTTGGCCACGACCAACGCTAGTGAGAGCAGAGCGATCAGGAGGGGCACTAGCACTGAGAGACCTCTGACGGTCTTCATCGCCCAGAATCATACTGAAGGCCTCACGAAGGGATGGAAGCGGAGTGCGGTGAAGAATATGCGTTTGTACCATGTCAAACTCCATGTTCAGTCTCATCAAGAAAACATGGAGACGAAAGCGATCCTCCCGTTGTTGAAGCTGGACAGCATCCACAGTACAGACAGGAGTGAAGTGGGAGAAGTAGTCCAACTCCTGGTATAGCCGCTCGAACTCGGAGATGGAGGACGTCGTCATAGATCCTTGTCGTAGTTCCAAAATGCGGCGAGTAAGTTTATAAATCTGTATAGAGCTGCCAATCTGGGAATATGTCTCCCGGGCACGGGTCCAAATATCAAAGGCAGAATCCATCAACATGTAACTCTGGTAAACCTTTGGAGACATAGAGTGAAGAAGTCAGGATACAACCAAGGAGTTTTCTGAGTCCCAACACTTCCAAGAGGGATCAGTCAGTTGGGGCTCCTTAACAGTCCCATCGATGGAGCCATACATTCAGTGGCTACGGATGACATGTAGCGCTGCCCGAGACCATTCAAGATAGTTCGTGTCATCTAATGGAACAGTGGTGATCTTTAGGAAACCAGAGAAGCCATGAGACTGCTGAGAGTCGCTCATCTGTGGCGGAATCACGCATGGGGGCGACACCGAAGAGTCTCCTTCATCGGGGGAAGGAGCAGCCATGAAGGAGACAAGATACAACAACCCGGAGCTAAACACAGAAGAGGCGGATGGAGAGGCTGCGGGAGCCAAGCGCAGAAGGGCGGCCGGAGAGGCTTGGCGGTTGCCTCAAGCAGGGGAAACATCGGCCAGGCTGCAACAGGCAGAAAAAGCAGCAGTCGGTCGGCAGCAAGCGGAGGAGGCAGCGGGGGTCTTCATCGCGGAGAGGGGACGACGGCAACGGCATGGGAAAGAGAGCGCGGGCTGCATCACGGAGGGACGGCGGCGACACCCCTCTCAGCAACCGGCGGTAGTATATGGGCCGCCAGACATTTAGGTCGGTGCCGAGCGGTGCGGCGCTGAGCCGAGCAGGACGAAACCAGGGCCTTTTTAGGATACAGTGAAAACAAAAAAGCCTACAAATTATTTGGTCCAATATCACAGCAACTCATTATATCAATAGACTTAATATTTCGTGAAGATGAGCCCTGGATCTGGGCATCAGACAGTGGAGATGCTGTCATTTCTTCCAGTGTCCCGATTGAGCTTCTGTTGAGCCCCTTCCCTGAGCCACTTGAAGATCAGATTGAGGAAGTTCCTGATCAGTTTCAAACTCATACAGAAGATGAAGATTCTTCCTCCGAGTCATCACCACCCAAAAAGATGAAGTTTCTCATGGACATTTATGAAAATACTAATGCAATTTTGTTTCATTGTACTCCAACTTCTTATACAGATGTTGCTGCCACAACTGAATGGAGACATGTAATGAAAAAAGAAATTGAGCCCTTATTGTTCAAGAGGGATTCAAAGCAAGTCAAAATGAACCCTTATTGTTCATCAAGAAGAAGTCAGGAAAAATAGACCTCATCTTCTGCCTCCATATTGATGACCTATTGATCACTGGAGGATTAGAGGATTCAAATTGTCACTTTCAAATACAAAATGAAAATGAAGTATGAGATGACAGATTTGGGGGCACTGAAGTTTTTCTTGGGGATGCAGGTGAAGTAGCACAAAGGTCAATTTTTCTTATCTCAAGAGCTATAGATCACTGAACACCTGAAGAAAATCAATATGGCCGACTACAACCCATACCGAACTCCCATGTGTATTGGAGAAAAAATTGAGTAAGAGCAAAGATGAGGATGAGAAGGTAGATGAAGAACATTATAGGAGCCTTGTGGGGTCGCTTATCTATCTTTCTCATACCAGGCCCGACATCGAACATGCAGTAAACATGGTTTCAAGATTTGTGTCTAAACCTAATAAGCAACACCTCAATGCATCAAAGAGAATTCTACGGTACATCCAAGGGACAAAGCAGTATGGACTTCACTTTGTCCAGGATCTCAACCCAACTGTCATCAGTTATAGAGACTCAGATTGAGGAGGCTTGCTGGACGACAGGAGAAGCACATGCGGCTTCGTGTTCTTCCTTGGATCTAGCCCTATTGCCTGGAGTTCACGAAAGCAGCAAACTGTGGCGTTATCCACAATGGAAGCCGAATACATGGCGTTAAGCTCAACAATTTGTGAAACATCCTTGTTGAGAAGAATTCTAGAAGAGTTAACAGATGAAGGTTTGAAAGGAATACTGCTTAGGTGCAACAATGTATCTGCAATAGCCCTGTCAAAGAACCCTATGTTCCACAATAAAAGCAAACACATTGAGATAAAACATCATTTCATCCGGGAGAAAGGTAGAAAATGGAGAAATTTTGCTGGAACTCTGCTCTTCCGAGAGTCAACTAGCCGACATTTTTACCAAGCTGCTCAACAGAGCGCGTTTCGCTGATCTTTGCAAAAATCTAAAGCTTGACATGCCTCCGGTTCAAGAGGGGTTGTTGGAAACGTGAACCAGTTGGCTCCTTTATGGATGCCTACATCCAAAGCATCAATGTTATTGGAAGTTAAATAAAATTAAATGCACCTACTTTCTACCGCCTGCTTAATTCTCAAAATAAAAGTAGAAGTCACTCGTGTACTATTGTATTTCTCTTTGAATTAATGAAATGAGTCTTCCACTCTATTCTTATTGTGCTCCAGTTTTCCTGTTCCTCTCTGCAATGTTTAGAATAGAAAAATTAGTTCATTTTTAGCTAACACAAACGACAGGTTGATGAGCTTCTTAGGAAGCAGTTTATTCGCTAGAGCCTGAGCCCACTGACTGTTCCCGCCCTTCTCACCCTGAAGATGGACGACACCTGGTGATATATATCGACAGTCGAGCAATTTACAAAATCACAGTCATGTACAGTTTCCCCATCCCGCGACTCGATGACCTACTAGACACCATGGCGGGAGCTCAAATCTTCTCGAAGATTGACCTCCATGGTGGATATCACCAGATTCGGTTCCGCGAAGGGGTTGAGTTGAAGAATGCATTCAAAACCATGGTTTATATGAGTGGCTTGACATGTCATTCGGGCTCTCGAATGCCCTGAGTACATTTATAATGCATTCAAAACCAAGGACGGTTTATATGAGTGGTTGGTCATACCATTTGAGCTCGAATGCCCCGAGTACATTTATGAGGGTCATGACCCAGATCCTGAGGCCCTATATAGGAAAGTTCCTAGTCGAATCTTCTCGAAGATTGACCAGCACAGTGGATATCACCAGATTCGAGTCCGCAAAGGGGATGAGTGGAAGAATGCACTCAAAACTTCTCGAAGATTGACCTCCATGGTGGATATCACCAGATTCGGTTCCGCGAAGGGGTTGAGTTGAAGAATGCATTCAAAACCATGGTTTATATGAGTGGCTTGACATGTCATTCGGGCTCTCGAATGCCCTGAGTACATTTATAATGCATTCAAAACCAAGGACGGTTTATATGAGTGGTTGGTCATACCATTTGAGCTCGAATGCCCCGAGTACATTTATGAGGGTCATGACCCAGATCCTGAGGCCCTATATAGGAAAGTTCCTAGTCGAATCTTCTCGAAGATTGACCAGCACAGTGGATATCACCAGATTCGAGTCCGCAAAGGGGATGAGTGGAAGAATGCACTCAAAACCAATGGCGGTTTATATGAGTGGCTAGTCATGTCATTTGGGCTCTCGAATGCCCCAAGTACATTTATAATGCATTCAAAACCAAGGACGGTTTATATGAGTGGTTGGTTATGCTATTTGGGCTCGAATGCCCCGAGTACATTTATGAGGGTCATGACCCAGATCCTGAGGCCCCATATGGGCAAGTTCTTAGTCATTTATTTTGACGACATACTAATCTATAACCTGTCACGATAGGATCACCTTACTCACGTTCGGATCTGTGCACTTTCTAGGTTTCATAGTCTCGGCCTCAGGAGTGTCAGTCAACCCGGATAAGGTCCACTCCATCCGTGAGTGGCCGGTCCTGTTGACGATTCACGGGGCTCGTGGTTTCCACGGTCCAGCCACGTTCTACAAGAGATTCGTTAGAGGATTTAGCACTATTATGACCCTTTTTACGAGCAGCCTTTTTAAAGGTAATTTTGTATGGACGGAGGCTGCCACAAGAGCCTTCGAGAATATTAAGGAAAAGTTGACCATCGCGCCTGTGCTGAGGTTGCCTGACTTCAGTAAAGCATTTGAGGTGACGTGTGATGCGCCTGGGGTCGGTATCGGTGGAGTGCTTAGCCAGAAGGGCCACCCCGTATCTTATTTTAGCGAGAAGCTGAATGAGGTTAGGCAAAAGTACTCTAATTATGATCAAGAATTTTTTGCAATAGTTCAGTCCCTGTATTATTGGAGGCACTACCTCCTACCCCGCCAAGTTCGTCCTGTATTTTGACATCGGGCCCTACGTTATCTAGATTCCTAGAGGAAGTTGAGTCATCGCCATGCTAAATGGATCGAGTACATGTAGGATTTTCATCATGTTCTGAAGCACCGGACTACTGTCAAGAACAAACACGCAGAAGCCCTGAATCATCGGGTTACCCTCCTACAGACGATGAGTGCATATGTGACTGGTTTTGAGCGAGTAGTTGAGGACTACATTTTGTGCCCCGATTTTGGGGATATATACTCGGCCTTTCTGCGTGATCGCCCAAAACTCACTGAGAGGTTCCAATTGTCTGAGGGTTATTTATTCCGTGAGTCCAAGCTTTGTATACCCAGTACTTCATATTGAGATTTCTTGATTTGGGAGCTACACGCGGGAGGTGCCGCTGGCCACTTCGGTCGCGACAAGACCATCTCATTAGTTCAGGACCGATTATTGGCCGAGTATTCAGAGGGATGTTGCTCGAGTAGTTAGGCACTGTCGCCCTTGCCAAACGACAGAAGGGGTTAAGCAGAACACGGGCATTTACACACCCCTTCCTGTCCCCACATTAGCCTTGGGTAGATATTAGCATGGACTGTGTTGGGACTCCCTCGTACGGTGCGCAAGCATGATTCTATCTTTGTTGTAGTAGATCGATTTTCGAAGATGGCGCACTTAATCGCGTGCAACATAACATCTGACGCGTACCATGTCACTTCTCTTTTCATACGAGAAGTATTTGGATTGCACAGCATCCCCAAGTCCATAGTATCAGATCGCGACGTGCACTTTGATAGTTATTTCTGGAAAACCTTCTGGCACGCCACCGGCACGATCTTAAAGTCCTCTTCTACCTACCACCCCTAGACAGATGGACAGACAGAGGTGGTCAATAGGAGTTTGGGTAATCTGCTGAGATGCTTAGTCTAGGAGCAACCGGCTAGTTGGGATTTGGTCCTTCCTATTGCCGAGTTGGCATACAACAGTTCGGTCAATCGTTCCACCGGGTTGAGTCTGTTCCATGTCATTTTTGGTTATGACTTGTGACCCTAAGAAACCCATTGACCTACTCCTCGTGGCCCATCCTGATTGAGTTTCTTCCTAGTGATAAATTTGAGTTCTTCGCACATCACTTGCATGAACTCCATGATTTAATTCGTAGAAAGATCACAGCTAACAATGAACTATTTAAATCTTATGTTGATAGTCACAGGCGTGAACAAATATTTTAGGTTGGCGAACAGGCTATGGTAAGAATCCATGTGGAGAGGCTCCCCAAAGTGCCAACAAAAAAATTAAGTGCCAAGTGAATGGGTCCTTACACAGTCATGAGAAGAATCGGTACCAATGCTTACAAGGTTGATATTCCCAACAGTATGGGCATTCACCCTATATTTAATGTTAAAGACTTGATGCCCCCATTACGAGCCTCCCAACTATGTGAACCCTTACGACCCGACCCGACCCGAGCCCCACTCACCACAGCTTTACCCTCCCGTTCAGGCCTCCCCAGTTTCCCACACACCTTTTGAGTCAGGAGCCCCAGGTTTCTTCGTTGGCACCTACTGCATCATCGGTTCCGCCTACCTGTGAGGAGAGTTTCGAGAGCATTCGGTAGATTATGACGCATAAGCATGTGATTTCTGCTGACATTCCAGTTTGCCACTAGGTTCATTGGACCGGACGACCACGCATCGATGACACTTGGATAGCGCCTGAGGAGCTCGATCGAATCGCCCCTGGACTTCGACTACAGTATAACCGTATCCATTCATCAGAGATGGAAGTCCTTTCAGTTAGGGGGAGTTGATGGGGATTAGTCGTCACCTTCTATTCGTTGAAGAGCGGGACCACTGTTTGTATCCTCGCTCAGGAGGACTTAATCGGGTCGTCGATCTGATTCTACGGATGCGTCCGGATTTGCGTCTGCGCTCAATTTCATATATTATTTTTGTATTTCATGTTTTATTTTGAAGCATCGTATCCTAATATCTTTGGTCCATCATAGTCGTCGATATTAGGATGTCCTACTTGTATTTGTTATTTACATGTAGGTTGGGACTGTTGTTTAGGGCATTGCTGAACTTTGGAGAACTCCAATTCCGGTGATCATCCGCGGTGCCGCCGCCGCAACCCTAGGTATTGACTCCTTGGTGAGTTTTTGTCCTCCTTTCCCTCTCCACTTCCCTGTTACGTCATCCTATTCGGCCATCTCGATCCCCAACCACACACCTACAACATCCCGATGACAGCCACACACCTCCAGCATCCTAATTCCCCAACTGCTGCTCCTCCAACGTCTCGATTCCCAACCGCAACCCCTCTGGCAGCCCGATTCCTAGCCGCAACCCCTCCCGCAGCCCGATTCCCAGCCGCAACCCGTGCCCTGCTCCCGATCTTTCATCTAGGCCGCCGCTTCCTCTTCAGATCCGACGGTTCTTCCCCGTCCCTTTCCTGAACCGCCACTTAGCCACCACCCCTTCCACGTATTCGGCTCCTCACCTTTCGTTCCCCTTTGACACCTTTCTCCTCCCGATCTAGCCCCTCGACCCCCTTTCCCACTCCAGTTCCAGAAGCCCACCCACACACAAGCCCTATTCCCTCCCTAGCGGGCACCTACTAGCCATTTCCCGGTGAAGTCAATTCGAGCCGGTCTCCACTCTCGCGGATCACGCCAACCTCGTCTCCCCACAACAGCCGCCGACATTTCCTTGGTTGCAACACTTGTTTTAGTAATTTGTTACAGTTCTTTTTATTGAATATTAGTGTGTTTGTTTATCTCTTTAAGTATTGCCCGTGGGAGGTTGTTCTTGTGACTAATCCTGACTTGCAGAGATGTATTCGCTTGCGGGCTCTAGTTTGCTCCTCGAAAACGGAGGCCGCCCAAACTAGTTTGCCTTGGAGTGTTTGTGTTGCTTACAACTAATCAAATTAAGATTATTGTTGTTTGTGTGGCTATGTTAATTTATACTGATTGCACTTGAGTGTTTTGTTTCCGCCCGCGGTTCCATTTGGTCATAGTCACACTCATCCGCATGTCTAGATCCACTTCATGTAAGTCTACCCTACATCAGGTTTACCATAGAGACAAGACACATTTTTTATTGTCAAAACATATGTATGCACACTTTGTGGTGATCACGGTTAGGATTGGTTAACCGCAAACTATGCTGATGGAGATCGGTGGATACATCCTTGTTACATGCTTCCAACTTCTATAATTAATCTCACATTGTCAAATTGTAAATTCTTTCACCTCCATTCTATGTAAAAGAGGGCACACCCATGTAATATTCATTTTTGTTTGGAAATAAAATTTAATATCAATTTCTCGCGAGTTATTTTTCAGTTTTTCAATTAATCAAGCAATACTTATCTATGTGGATGTTTTGCAGTGCATATTCTATATTCAATGAAGATTTCAGGGAGCTACCGGGCACGCTAAATGCCGACCGTCTCGATCGTGACATTAGGGCGGGACAATTCTGAGCCGTCCGGTCTTGCATTCATATTATTTTTGTACAGCACCTATGTGTACCACTGTTTCCCCCTGTTAATATGCCTTGTGAAGTAGCAGTGGCCCTGCTTCAGATGTAGATTAATACTGTTTCATTGTCTAAGATTGAAATAAAGACAATTTGAAGGGGATGAGAATAGACGAACGCGCAAGTCAATATCAAGTTCGACCAACGGAAGACGAATCCGCGGTATGATATGCAATAAGTGGCTGGACGCATCAAATCCGTTGAACTGCACTCTGTGATTACGCATACTTGCGGATTAGAACTCGAGTTGGTTGAGCTTGATGTTGAGTTGGTTGAGTTTTTTTAGTCTTCTTATATTATTTTTTTAAACTGGAGGCATGGTTGTAAATTAGGTTTATAGAGCCATGGTGGGCTGCTCTGGGTCTGTTTGGGAAGGCTGCATCATTGTGGAAATTGAATTATGTAATTGCTGTGGAAAAATTGAATTTTAAGCTGTTTTGTGATTGATTTGGTAAGTAGATTTTTAAAATGGCAGTTTCTTGAGTATTATTGATGAGGAAAATATAAAATGTCCATGTTTTTCTTATAATTCCACTAGTAAAATTATATCAATTACAAAGTCAATCATGATTTTTTTTCTATTGGAAACCCATTCTTTCTTCCCTGCTAGTCTCAGCGGTTTGCCTTCGCTCACCTTTCCCGCTGCTTTTATAGCCTTTTCTCCCTATTTTTCTGGGCCCATCGGCTGACTTCTGCTTCCACTAGCTTAGCCGCCTAATCGCAATCAACTTGTGATCTCCGTCTCTTGTCGGCTTACTAGACTTCGTGCCTCCTTGTCGTTTGCTTGCTGCCAACTCTGCTTGCAAAGTCTCGTTGCTTCCTAGCACTCGTTGTCGTGTTTTCATCGAGTTCCCAGGTCCTGTCTTCTAGTTGCATTAGGTAGCTACATTTGTTTGTCGCAACGGGCCACCTGCTCGTTTCATGGTTGTGAATGTAGCGCCAGTTCGATGCCTCTGGCTGATGGTCTTCTCTCTGTTGCTTCTTCACCACTTAATCACCGTTGCTGGCTTCTTGGTCGCAGCTTCTTGACAGCACTTTGCCAGTTCACAGCTACTTGACAAACCGCAGCTGCTCTTCTATCTGCAGCTTCCTCTTGATAGCTGGCTTCTTGATCGTCATCTTCTTGCAGCATCTTGTTGCATTCTCTTCTATATGTTCGCCTAGCCGCCTGTGTAAGGTCCATGGAATCGTCTGATGCTCCATCTCTTCTTACTCGTGCTGCGACACCCCTTTCTCAAGTTTGTGTTGAGCTTTGGATCACTATCATTTCTCTTACTAGAAAGAAGAATTTCATTGAGTGGGTGCATTCCGTCCATCGGGTCCTTCAGTCGAAGGGACTTTTGCGTCATCTCACAAAGGACACTCCTTCTGCGCCCACTGACGACTGACTTCGTGATGGTCAAGTCCAAACATGGATCCTCAATTCCATGGATGATGAACCCTATCGTATGATCATATATCATGAGACGACCAAGGCTATGTGGGATGAATTGCATTTCTTCTATTCTGGCAAGGATAGTCTTCAACATTTATATGACATCATCACGATCCTTCAATCTCTCAACTCTGGGAGAGATGGCGACTTAAACTCTTTTGTTGTGCGGTCTAAAACATTAATCAAGGTCTGGATTCGGCATCAACCTCCCATTACAGATCTTGTTGCGCAACATGCTCAAAAAGTGGCAGTTGATATTGCTATGATGATGATTCATGTTTCGCCTCGTCTCCATAGTGTCCGGGCTCAGATACTCCGCCACTATTCCCTCTCTCTCAGATGTTTGCTCCATGTTGTTGAAGGTAACACCACCCCCAGATGCTCCTGGACGTCCATCTTCGGCACTCCGCCGTCACTCCTCTATATCTCACCCCCTCCTCCATCTGCCTGAGGAGGTTGCTCTGGCTGCCGCGGTAGAGGTCAAAACGACCAGCCTAGACCCCAAGTGCACTCATTGCAGCAAGGATGGACATCTTGAGGTGACTTGTTATCGGGCATTGTCCGCCTTCTTCACCCCCATGTCTTTGTTGTTACTGGCACATCTTCTGCCACTCGCGCAGATATTGATGTCATGCACATGCAGCTCCAACATCTCCAAGGGTTACTGAATTGTCCTCTTGGCTCTGTTTCATCTATCTCAAATGAAGGTATCTCTTGTTTCTCCCATAATCCACAGTAGATTGTGGGCTCTGGTGCCACTCATCATATCACTTTCTAGAAATCACCTCAATACTTGGACTCTCCGCATCCTAAGTTTATCATAGTGGTCAATGGTGACAATGCCCCTGTTTCCGGCCCTGCTAATATATCTCTTAGCCCCTCTACCTCTCTTCGCTCAGTTCTTCGTATATCGGACTCTCCTTTCAATTTTTTTTTGTTAGTCGTCTTATTGAAGACCTTGACTACTTTGTGACCTTCACGTATTCTTCCTTTGTTGTGCATGATCGAAGGACGTATAATATCATTGGTAAAGGATGATTGTGCAATGAGCTCTACCTTCTTGACGTTTCTCCCACCATTTTTTCATTTGCCACCTCTGTGGATTAGCATCGACGTCTTGGGCATGATCTCTTCCAATTCTCAAGAACCTTCTTCATGATCTACCTCTTCCTGACTTTACATGCGAGTCATGTATCTTGGCAAACATTGTTCTTCTTTTTCTGCTCATTGTACTCGGAGCGACCCTTCTTTTGATTTAGTACATTCTAACATTTGAGGACCATATAAAATTGCTAGTATTTTTGGTTATTATTATTTTATTATTTTTGTTGATGATTATTCACATATCGTGGTTATACTTACTACATGATCGGTCGGATTTCACTCATGTGTTTCAGACATTTATTAACGAGACTCGTACTCAATTTTTTCGAACAACTAAAGCTATACACACAGACACTTCTCACAAATATACCAGTCATGTGTTTGATGATCTTTGTACTGAGTTTTGAGATCATCCATCATACAGCATGTGCTTATACCCCCCAACAGAATGGTGTGTCTGAGCACACGAATCATCATCTCCTTGATGTTGCTCGCTTCCTTATGTTTCAAACGCAGGTTCCCAAGTCTTATTGATATTTTGCAATATCTACGACATGTAATCTCATCAATCACCTACCCTCCATTCTCCACTATGTCACTCTAGTTAGTCTTCTTTTTCCCTCCACCGCCCTTTTCCATCACACCTCGGGTGTTTGGTTTACCTTTTTGTTTATAATCATGTTCCTTCTACTGACAAGCTTGCTCCTCGGGCTGTCACATATATGTTTGTTGGTTATTCTTGTACTCAAAAAGAGTATATGTGCTACTCTCCCACTGATCGAAAGGTTGTTGTGTCTGTCGATGTCATTTTTCTAAAAGATCAGTCGTTTTACTCTCCTAAATCTCCTCTTATACCACCGCAATTGCCACGTTCTGTAGTCCATGTTACTTCTCTTCCATCACTCTTTCCAACCTTGATTCTCATGTCGAACAAACCATTTCTTCTTCATGTATACACTCGTCGTCGTCCTCGCTCTCATGCCCCACAACAATCGCCCTCTACCTTTGGTACCTCGCGGCCTGATGATCCTGCTCCTATATCCACGACTCATCTACTGGCAGTTGGCAATTTCTCTATCTTCTTTAGAACTAGAAAAATGAAACAATTGCCATTTGACAAATCAACACTATTATTGCAGGTCGCCCAATCTTTCCCCGGTCCGTAGAAATCGGACTGCCTTAGCTCAGAATCGGACCAGACACACAAACAATCAAAATGAACCACAACAAATGACAAGAAGTATTTTTTACGCGGAAAATCCGGAAAGGGTGAAAAACCATGTGGCTAGAACCGTGCCAAAAACTACTAGATTCTCGGAGTTTTACATAGTTTGTTTTGATCTCGGAGGGCGATAGGTCGCTACTTCGTTACAGCCATAGAAAATGAGGAAAAACGGTTAAGGCTCAGTTTGGCTCAGCTGCAGCGACTGAAGAAGCAGTGGTGAGAAACAATGGTGGAATAATCAGCTGTTTTGCAGAGTGGTGACAGAATATATAAAACTGTTTGGATCATGAGCGTTTGTAGTATTGTTTCAAGCGAAGAAATTGTTTAAGTTATTTGGCAAAATAGTTGTGCGGTGTGAATTCCATTTTTTTATCAAATTCAATTTCAATATTAGACTGCAAACATATAACTGAACAAAAACTTTGAGTATTTGACTCCTTATTAAACCAATACCACGATTAAAAAATTCTCTTTATCAAAAATATGAACAAAATTTCAGATTCAAAGCTCTTTTTCAATGAATATAACAACAATTTTGTTATATGTACAAAAAACAAGTGGAAATTGAACGGGAATGGTGAATCCCATAAATCGACCTTGACAGAGCAAGAAAGCGGGAGGAAAGGTGTGTCTTCATGGCAAAGGCACGTAGTGGTGAACTCCTGTCTTGACCCACACCCTGGAAGGATTGAGTCTTCTGGACGGAACATTGGGCAAAACCATTCCATTGGTAACGTCTACAATTACTTCCTTTTAGACTGATATAAGAGAAAAACATGCAGTTGATGTAATCACTTATGCGCATTGAATTTCCTTCCTTATTATGCTTGTCAAAGACCTGGAGGGGTGACGACTAAACTTATGACTTGAAGTATGCACAGTAATTTGCCTAACAACACAAGATCCCCTGTTCTTTCTGCTCCTTTCACAGCACAGCCCTTGGGTCCATTCTCACTTTCCTTTTCGAACATATCTGCGAAAACTCTTTCTTTTTCATCTCTTTTTGTCTACAACTAAGTTCTTCTCGTTCTTTCAAAATCTCACTCACGACTTGAATGTGGAATCCAGAAGAGGGAGGCTGCAACCGATTGTCAGACTGACGGTATAAGGCACAAAGACTTTAGAGTGTTCTTTGGCTAAATTCACTTGGAGTAGGTGGTCTAACGAGCGAGGAAACTTCGTTCAACACAACCTACGTTCTTGAAAAACCTTAGAAACCATTCATTCAAAGGTGCGACTGTGAAGGAGCAAGTCAACGAGTGAATATTGCGTAAGTGAACGGGGAGCTACGGCTGATCGAAAAGCGAAGATAGGCACAAAGCATAGTTCAGTGATCTATCCACGAAAAAGGGAACTCACAGAGGTCACGATCCGCTTCTTTTCATTCAAGAAAACGAGAACTACAGTTCGAGTGAGCGGCTAAGTAAGCAGAGTTCGTAACCTCCTGATCGGATAAGACTGGTTTACAGCTGACCCTATCTACTCTCTCTACCCTTCCTTCTTTGCTTCAAAAAAGAGAAGAGCTGCAACATGAGTAGGACATCACTTTCTTTTGACTGATATGTAACTTCTCAAAAAGAGAGTGAAAGCTTCATCCTTAGAATTAGAAAAAGGTGGGGAAGACTCGGCAGCATTTTCTTATTCAAGAAGAGCAATCAACCAAGAGCCATGCACGCCATAAGCATTACATGGACACCAGACCAGACCGTCTATGCCCAAGGGCCAAAAGAGCTAGAACGGTCACCTTCCTATTGTTAGAGTCAAAGCAAAGCTGCACTAGGGGCCTTACTTGTCCCGGTCCGGAAATAGGGTAAGTAAGGTATTGGTCTTGGTTCCTCCTACATATCTTTAGACAAGGCATCCTAATAACAAACATTTACAAACCTCTGAGGGATGAGAGGCCTGTAGGAATTCATCATGCCCATGAGAGATTTATCCCACCTAAAAGCACTCTTTCCAGATCAGTATGACAAGGGCAGCACCTATTGGAATTGGAAAACCTTGATCCATAACCATAATTGGGTTATCCTAATCACCACCTCCCCTCCTTCTCGGGGATGTGCTACATCTTGGATGTAGGAGTAACGACCCGTGGTCCAATCTAGTAAAGAGATTGGGTGCCAGTGGTCTGTCTGAGGGCGGGTTCAACAAGCTCTTTCTTTGAAAAGAAAAAGATGATGGATCGGGTTTTCATTTCAGAAGCTGCTAGAATGCATGTTCAGTCAGTCAAGAGGGGTCTGAAAATGACGATTCTGAGGGGCGTATAGCTGAGTCGCGATAGCGGCGAAGGAAAAAAAAGATGATTTTTGACTTTTTTACATCTCGTCCTAAAGGATTGAAAAGAAGAGTGAGCGACGAGTGGTTCAATCCGGAATGAGAGTGAGAGACCACTAGCGGAAAGAGTTTTCTAAAACACTAGGGTTTATTGTAGCGAGAAGTCCGAGTAAGTAAAGGAGTCTGAGCGTCGGTTCGCTGCACGGTCGCTGCCCTAACCGTGCGATTTCAGGGCATCTTTTCAAGTATTCATCAAAACTCAATGCTGGTGTCGGGTATCATCTCGATCCATTGGCAGCAGAAAAGAGTGATAACTAGCTTCATTCTAGAGGTTCTAAACTAGACTATAGAAGTCTTCCTTCCAAGCCAAGTAATGAAGATCATATGCAACTACTATATCCCTCAATCTCCCAAAAAAGAGGTTTCCCATCCGGCTTTATGCTTTCTGGTCAATCTTTATAGCCATCCTTCTCTACTAATTCTAATTAAGGAGAGCACAGAAATGAGATTCGAAAAGTGCCGATCTTTCGTCTAAGGAAGTTGTCTAAATGCAGGTAGGGAGCCAAGTCGTGAACTGAACTCTGCTCCAGTGTGAGACATTTTAGCTCCTTCTCTTCATCCTTTGTTATGACTGTTTTTATGCGATATGTTTTGTATGTTGGTTTAGGTATTTTATGTTGTTGTTGGGGGCAAGTTTGTCTTTTGGCCTCTTAGGGTTGGGGAATATATATATTCTAGAATTGCTGTGGGAGGGGTATGTTATAACTGGTTGTAATTTTTCTTTTGCTTGAGGCAGCAGTAACGGGAGAATATCCCCTGCTCCACCTTGCCATCCGTTCAGGGCACTCCGCCCTTAGGACTGGGTTAACTATCTATCGTTGCTGGAATTGTGCTTGTTGGTTGTGTCGTGTGGTGGTGTGAGTTTTGCAGGTGGAAACCCGGTGGTCGGCGGCGGCGTAATCAGGAAACACGCATCAGGGTATCAGAGCCAGGTTCGGCGGTCGGGCAAGCATGTCGGTGTCGGACGCCACTAGATTGAAGGACGCACTGTCGGAAACGGAGGGTTGGAGGCAGAGCCACGATGAGCTAGCCAAGGCGGTGCACGCCATGGGGGAGGAGATGCGAACCCTATTTGCGGCCTTCCGAGTGGAGCGATCGGCGGAAGGAAGGAGGGGCAAGTCACTGGATAGTCGGAGTGCGGGATCGGGGTCCTCGTCGTCGCACATCGCCACGAGGTTTCCGCGGTTGGATTTCCCGCACTTCTCAGGAGAGGACCTTATGCCGTGGATATACAAGTGTGATCAGTTCTTTGAAATCGATGGAACACCCGAGGAAATGAAGGTTCCGATGGCGTCGGTACATTTGGAGGGGAAGGCTTTGTACTGGCACCAAGCGTACATGAAGGCGCGGCTCACTCGGCAATGGCCGAATTGGGAGGAGTATAGTCAAGCGCTGCACGGCCGGTTTGGGTCTGAGTTATTCGGTGACCCAATGAGTGAATTAAAGAATTTGCGACCGCGTACCACCGTTCAAAATTATCTGGATGAGTTCGACTTACTACTGCACAGGGTTTCGGTGTCGGAGGAGAACGCCATCAGTTTATGCCTTGGGGGACTGTGGGAAGACATACAATACGGCGTGAGAATGTTCCGTCCAAAGTCCTTGCAAGAGACGTTCTCTTTGGCACGATTGCAAGAGCAGCAATTGGCGTTTCGCAATCGGAAGGCAACCTCTTACCGTGAGGAACATGTGGCGTATGAGGAACACAAGGGGTACAGCCCCAAGAGTGCGGGGAAACTGACCGGGGGTTCGGGTTCACGGCAAAATCATCAGGAGTGGGGAGGGGGACACAAATCCATCTCAGCGGAGCTAGATGAGAAGAGGAGGAAGGGGTTGTGTTTCTGGTGTGATCAACCGTACACGCCCGGTCATAAATGCCCCTATCGACGACAAGCGTATTCGATGGAGGTAGTGGTCGAAGCTGTCGGGGATAGCGAGGGGGAAGAAGAGGCGGACGGACCGTTGGAGTTTGGGATTGAAGAAGAGGGGCAGCAAGGACCGCAAGTATCTATGAACGCACTGACGGGGGTGACACACTACCAGACGATGCGGGTGACGGCGTCTCACCAAGGGAAAGCCATTAGTGTGCAAATTGACTCAGGAAGCACCCATAATTTCTTGGATGAAAGGGCGGCAAACCGGATGCAATGCCACTTAGAACGGATGGAGTCATTCTCGGTTGCAGTTGCTAATGGGAAGACTATATCGAGCGAGTATCGGGCGGAAAACTTCCAATGGCGGATGCAAGAGGCGGACTTTTCGTCGGATATGTTCATTATTCCGTTGGGGGGTTGTGACTTGGTGCTAGGGGTCCAATGGCTGATCACGCTGGGGCCGGTGAAGTGGGATTTCGGCAACTTGAGGATGGTGTTCTGGAGCCGGGGAAAAAAAGTGGCCCTACGGGGGGCGTCAGCCGGGCCGGAATTATGGAGCAAGAGTACTAAGGTCCGGAAATTAATTGAAAAAGGGGGACAACTCAACATGCTGGCAATGTGTAGTATCCAAAGCCGGCCGGCAATCGAGCCAGAGCTGAAGGACGGGAAGCTGGGGGCGTGGGAACTAGAAGGCAATCAGTTGTCATTGTCCGAACAGGGACAGCTGCGTCAATTATTGGACAAGTTTGCGAAGTTGTTTGAGGAACCGCGAGTCTTACCGCCCGAACGAGGACTGGAACACAAAATTACACTCAAAGATGAAGGGAAAGCAGTGAATTTGCGGCCATATAGGTACCCGCCGCTAGGCCTGTAATCGAGTCGAGCTCATCAAAAAGAGCTTGCTCGAGCTCGAGCTCGAGCTACTTTTTTTGAGCTCGACGAGCCTATTTTAAAAGGCTCGAGCTCGAGCTCGGTTCGAGCTCGTCGAGCTCGGTTCCGTCGAGCTCGACTCGAACTTACTAAGTTCAAAATTAATATAAAGAAACGATCATTTTCGACAAGCTGGGTAGCCCAGATTTCCCAACTAATTGTAAATATGTAGTAATGAAGTGGTGCTGTAAGAGGAAACAACCGAGGAGAGGAGCAACAAGAAAATACACTTCTCTATTCATGACATGTGCCAATTACTCGTAGAATATTTCATATTTGAATCGGGAATCATACAAAAGTCATAAAAATAAAAATAGAGTAGTATTATCACATGCATGATATAATGCACGAGTTGAATATTCATATATATAGGAAAAGAAAACATTGACCGAGCATGAAGCAATGTAATAATTTTGTCCTGTTTTGAGCAGCTAGAATGCTAGATACAGAAGGAAGCATGAATACTCATCAGGAAAAATGAGAGTATGACTGTTCTAAGTCCTAGCATGATCTGCTCTCGCTCCCATGAGAGCTCTTCCCGACCGCAATTGTCTTGACGGACCTTGACCATCCTGATCTCTTTGTTGCGTAGTCGCTTGACTTCTGAGTCCTCAATACGAACGGGCTTGACCTTCGTCGTCAACCCGTTATCCACCGGCACTTGATCCACCGCGATCACATGCGAAGGCTCTTGCACCGCCTTCTGTAGCACCGATATATGAAATACATCATGTAGACCACTAAGCTCCACCGATAGCTTCAACTGAAACGTTGCTTCGTCAATCCGCTCCAGAACTTCAAACGGTCCAAGGTACCTCGGGCTTAGCTTCTTCAAGCGCCGCACCCGCGAGACACCCTTAAACGGCTTGATCTTCAAGTACACCAAGTCGCCAACAACGAACTCCACGTTTATGTGTTTGGCATTATAGTACTTAGTTTGGCGGTCCTGAGCGATTAGCAACCTTTCCCGAATGGTTCACACCAACGAAGTAGCATCTTCCACCTCTTGTCGCTTGTAAAACTTTGACTCGCACGTTTTCAACCAAGACAACGGCGTGCGACATCTTCTACCATAAAGGGCCTCGAAGGGCGTCATTTGTAAATTCAAATGAGAATATGAAAATTTCAAGCATTCAACTCCAAAATTCCAGATTCGGGTGTTTGCCATGCATTTATCCTTTCATTGCATCGTCATCAACTGGAAGAAGTACTTCCACCGCTTTTTTCTCGTTCTGCAATTGAAGACATAACGTTTAAGAATTTCAAGTAGACATTAGTATTTTTTTCAAAATAAATATCATAGTTGAATAATTTTACCTGTCTTTTTTTAACTCCAAATCTTTTCCTCAACCAATCCCCGTCACACATAAAAACTTGAACTGTATCTGTCTTTAACGATGCACGATATTTATCAATAACTCTACTTCCAGCACTAAAAGTAGCTTCCGAAGCAACTGACGTAATCGGAATTGCTAAAATATCTCTTGCCAATGTCGCCAAGATCTTGTACTTTAGAGTATGAACCCTCCACCATTCCAAAACATCGAATTTTCGTTCACCTCTAATTTGGTCTTTTTCGATCATGTAGCAATTTTCTTCTAAATATATGTCAAGTTCTGATTTTTGTGGTTGAATGGACTCCACAGACTTGACGTACTCAAAATACTCAGACCAATCAGATTGAGTTTGAACATGTCTATTAGATTGACTTGAAAGACTACTCCCTTCAATTTCCCCAATCACCTCACCTTCCATCATATGATTTTCCACATACTCTGCATAAAGTTTGTGCAAGGTCTCCTTAACAATGTTAATTTCAAGTTCGGCTCTTTGTGCTGAATATAATTTGGGGAAAAAATTCAAGAGCACGCATTTTGCATCTTGGATCCAAAACAACTGCAACGGACATTAACAAATTCGAATTCCCCCAATATTTATCAAACTTCGTCTTCATTTTTCCAACCATGCCATGAATAAAGCAATCATTGTCCAATGATTTCTTATCCAACACAACCTTCACTCTACTGACCTCATTAAGAAATAAATTTGACGTCGGATATTCACTTCCGGAGATAATGTGTAGCTGTCCAAAAAAACCTCTAACAATGAGCATATTTTTTCAATTTTTACCCAGTCGGCCTCAGTTGGACAACTCTTGTAATGTGGATCACGTTCTGCATACCTTGGGAATACATCTTTGAATTTGCTTGCAGCTGCCAACATCTCATATGTGGAGTTCCATCTAGTCCGACAATCATCAATTAACTTTCTTTCAGGTAGATTTAGTTGCTTAACAATCTCAGAAAATATTTTAAGGCGTGCATCCGATCGCCGAATATACTCCACACTATCACGTATAACAACAACAACGTCTTTAATTTCTGATATACCATCTTGGGCAATGAGATTGAGAATATGAGCACAACATCTGACATGAAATAATCTACCATCACAAAGTAGTTTTTTGGTGCTTCTTATGTAAATTTTTAGATTCTCTATAACAGCATCATTGGAAGATGCATTATCAACAGATATTGTCTGAATCTTACTCTCTATGCCCCAATCTTTCAAACAACGTCATATAGCATCTGCAATCTCAAGACCTCGACGTGGGGGTGGAATGTGAACATAATTGAGGATGTGTTTTTGTAGCAGCCAATTTTGATCAATCCAATGTCCGGTGATGACCATATATTCGATCCTTTGATTTTTATATTTCCAACAATCCGTGGTTAGGCTGATTTTAGTCACGCTTCTCATTAAATTTTTCAACTTCTTTTTCTCCATTTCATACACTTTTACACAATAATTTGTTGTTGTTGTTCTTGAAATGCTTTTCCACTCCGGCATTCCTCGTCTTTGCATCAAATTGAATCCCTCCACTTCTATAATAGAGAATGGGTGCTCATGCATCATTATCCAGTTAGCTAACAACTCTTTCATAATTTCCATATCAAGTTTCCCATCATGTAAAGCAGGAAAAGAGGATGGATCCACGGTAGATGACACAAAGCCTAATTGGGTTTGAGTTTGTGTAGATCTCTCCTTTTCGGCCTTTGCTCTACGATGCGCAGCACAATTTTGAAGATGTCTATGAAATTGAGTTGTTGGAGTTGTTTTTGATTTGGAAAACTTCTTGTTGCAGTGATTGCAAGATATCCTTATTAAGCCGTCCTTATCCTTATCCTCTGTAAATTCTGACCAAATGGATGACTTCTTTTGTCTTTTTGCCTTTGGTAGTACATCTTCATTGCCCTCCTGTATTCCAGAAGTACTTGTTGGAAGAATATCCGCACTAGTTTTATTTCCCACCTCATCTGCAATTGAATCCAAATCACCAACTACTCTTTCAACTACTTCCTCGTGGCTTTTCATAATTGGACTAGTAGAATCTCCTACAGAGTCCATATCTAAGAAAAATAAAAATAGACAATTAGCAAAAAACGTAATTCATCAACTTAGAATATGAGGTTTATCAAAATTTAAATAGATCTAAATGATATATTGATGAATGATGAATCCATATTATGTGGACTGTACCAACCACAAACAAAAAAACAAATTATAGGAACAGATCATAGATGTTGTGGTGACTTTGAATTTAGAATGGAATCAATGCTAAGAAAACTTGACATAAGTTGACATATAGGGATAGATCACTGAACATAAGTTGACAACATTAGCATGGAATCCATGCTAAGAAAACTTGAATACAAAGTTACAAACACACATCAGGCATAAAAATATTTTAACAGCGAGTAGAATAAACATTAGGTAAAAACAAACCTAACTCTAGCTCACTGGCCTAGTTTTTTACTAAGACTGCAAAACCACCACCACCACCCGAGACACAATAATATGTTGTCTCTCATTATACCACCCATGATCCTTGACTACCCCTAGCTAATTATGTCAAAACTCAAAAAACCTGCATCATGTTGGGTCAAGCCTACACACAAGCAGAATCATCTACACAGTAAAGTAAGTGATTGCATAGTGAAAAAGGCACCTCCAAGTATAGCATACACGATCAAAGAAGCATATGAAGAGCTTGAGAGAATCCTAAAAATTTATATGATCTTAATTTCTACAACTTTGCAACTATATTTGTCCTGGACAAATGCAAGAGAGAAGGTTTCATGAAATATCCAGCCAAAAAACCGATCAAAAGTTCGAAACAAAGAGAAAGAAGGAATAAAAGAAAAGGAAAGCTTACAAATTTGAAGATGATCGCGGATCGCCTGAGGAGAAAGACGACTGCCAGAGGAGAAAGTTGGCGGTGAGGGCGCCAAGGAGAGGCGAAGGCAAGGTCCGCGAGGAGAAGCGTGGAGGCACCGAGGCACGGAGCAGCGAGGAGTCAAGGAGCGACGATGCCGACGAGGAAGCAAGGAGCCGTCGAGGCGAGGAGACGGCGAGGCGAGGAGCTGCGAGGAGCGGCAAAAAACCCTAAATGGGTTCGGCCGTTCGGGAATCATGAGAAATAGAATGTGTCGGGCCGTTGGCCAGCTAATAATATAATTATATAAATATATAATGCAGACTGCAGAGTCCAGTCCATACCCCTAAATCCCTAATCGCTTTATGATATTAATCATATTATAATATATTAAAATATTTATTACTAACAATACATATATTATTTAATTTTAAAAAAAAAACTCGCGAGCCGGCTCGCGAGCTCGTGAACATGGTTTTTTAGGATCGAGCTCGGCTCGCAATCAGGCTCGAGCTCGACGAGCTCGAGCTCGACATGCTCGAGCTCGAGTCGAGCTTTTTTCGAGCCGGCTCAACTCAACTTACACACCTACCCGCCGCTACAAAAATCTGAGATCGAAAGGCTTGTGGGTGAGCTATTGAGCACGGGGGTGATCCGGTACAGCAATAGCCAGTTTGCGTCTCCCGTGGTCTTGGTAAAAAAGCAGGATGGATCATGGCGGTTATGCGTTGACTACCGGGAATTGAACCAAAACACCGTGAAGGACAAATTTCCTATTCCACTTATTGAGGAGTTGATCGATGAGTTGCATGGAGCAGTGTATTTCTCCAAGCTTGATTTGTGGGCTGGTTACCATCAAGTGAGGATGGTGGAAGAGGACGTGCGCAAGACGGCGTTCTGCACGCATCAGGGGCATTATGAGTTCTTAGTGATGTCGTTTGGCCTCACGAACGCGCCTTCCACGTTCCAAAGCCTCATGAATCGGCTTTTCCAAGGTCAATTACGTAAATCTATCTTAATATTTTTTGATGCCATCTTGGTTTTCAGCTCATCGTGGACGGAACATTTGGAACATCTGGATTTCACCTTGGGAGTATTACGCTCCAATCACTTGGTGCTCAAGAGGAGCAAGTGCGAGTTCGGCCGTCCGCAAGTTCACTATTTGGGACACGTGATTTCCGATGGGGGAGTTGCCACCGATCCGGCTAAGATTCAAGCCATGGTGGATTGGCCGACACCAACCACATTGAAGAAGGTCCACGGATTTTTGGGGTTGACGGGGTACTACCGAAGATTTATACAAGGGTATGGCACTTTGGCGCGACCGTTAACGGAGTTGTTAAAGAACCGCACGTTTACGTGGTCGGAAGCGGCCGAGATCGGCTTTCAAGCTCTGAAGAAGGCGGTGTCCAGCCCGCCCGTGCTGCAGCTACCCGATTTTCAGCAAACATTTGTGGTGGAGACGGACGCGTCGGACGCGGCAGTAGGAGCGGTGTTACTTCAGCATGAACGGACAGTGGCGTTCTTTAGCAAGGCGTTGGGAGCAAAAAATGTCGGACTATCTACGTACGAAAAGGAGTTGATGGCCATCGTCTTGGCCGTACAGAAATGGCGACACTACTTGGTGGGCGGCCCGTTTGTTATACACACCGACCATCAAAGTTTGAAGTTCATATTGGAGTAAAGGTTAGCGACACCGGCGCAACAACGCTATCTATCAAAATTGATGGGCTATGACTTTAAGGTGCAGTATAAAAGCGGCAGAGAAAACATGTGTGTCGATGCCTTGTCGCGGGTTCATGAGAAACCGGATGCCACCCTGTATGCGGTGAGTTGCCTGCAACCCGACGGGCTGCACTTGATCAAGGGAGCCTGGGAGAGTGATGATAGGTTGAAGAAGATTATTTGTGACAAGGAGAGTGATGGTGAGGCTCATCCAAAGTTCAGCTGGCAGCAGGGCGTTCTACAGCGGAAGGGAAGGCTTGTTGTGGGGCGGGACGCGGCAGTCCGCAAGGCCATTTTGCAACTATACCACGAAAGCGCCATGGGAGGACACTCGGGGATCACCGCCACGTACAAGCGGATGAAGAGACATGTGTATTGGAAAAATATGACGCCGGATGTTTATGACTACATTCAGAATTGCACCGTCTGTCAAAGGTGCAAATCGGACAACCAACGGCCTATGGGGCTATTGCAGCCCCTACCCATTCCGGAGCGGGTGTGGCATGATATATCGTTGGACTTCATCGAGGGCCTCCCAAAGAGCAGCAAAAAATCAACAATTTTGGTGGTCGTGGATAGGTTGAGCAAACAAGCACACTTCATGGCATTGCATCACCCCTATACAGCGGAAGTCGTGGCACAAGTATTTCTCGACTCAGTGGTGCGGCTACACGGAATGCCGACCTCAATAGTGAGTGATCGGGACGCCATCTTCACCAGCAATTTTTGGCAGGAGCTATTTCGGGTGCTCCGTGTGCAGCTTCGCATGTCTACGGCGTACCATCCGCAATCCGACGGGCAGACGGACGTGGTGAATCGTTGTCTTGAAGGCTATCTCCGATGTATGTGTTTTGACAGGCCACGTAGTTGGGTGACGTGGCTTCCACTAGCGGAATGGTGGTATAATACGAGCTATCAGAGCGCCATCCAGATGACGGCGTACGAGGTGGTGTATGGGCAAGAACCGTTGCCGTTACCGGCTTATGAGGAGGGAGCAACGACGATGGGTGCGGTAGACCGTTCCTTGGCAGCACGTGATCGGGTAATGCAACTCCTTAAGGGCAACCTTGCAAAAGCTCAGAATCGAATGAAGGTGTTAGCGGATATGAAGCGGAGAGAGCATACGTTGGAGGTGGGGGAACGGGTGTGGGTGCGCTTGCAACCGTACCGTCAAGTTAGTCTCAAGGGGCATCGGGCACACAAGCTAGCTCCAAAGTTTTTTGGGCCCTTCCGAGTAATGGAACGAGTGGGTGCGGTAGCGTATCAGCTGGACTTGCCGGAAGAGACAAAGATACACTATACCTTCCATATCTCGCAATTAAAGAAGTACAGGGGTCCACTTGTTGAGGTGGCGCAGCCCTTGCCATCGGAGGTCAATGAGGAGGGCAACAGCCGCTAAAGATATTGGGCCGTCGGCTCATCAACAAGGGGGGAAGAGCAGCAACGCAGCTACTTATCCAGTGGGTCGACGGGACACCGGATGAAGCCACCTGGGAGGACCTTTGGTCGCTCCGGCTGAGATGGCCGCACCTAGTTCCTTGAGGGCAAGGAACTTCTGATGGAGGGGGTATTGTTATGACTGTTTTTATGTGATATGTTTTGTATGGTGGTTTAGGTATTTTATGTTGTTGTTGGGGGCAAGTTTGTCTTTTGGCCTCTTAGGGTTGGGGAATATATATTCCAGAATTGTTGTGGGAGGGGTATGTTAAAACTGGTTGTAATTTTCCTTTTGCTTGAGGCGACAGTAACGGGAGAATATCCCCTGCTCCACCTTGCCGTTCGTTCAGGGCACTCCTCCCTTAGGACTGGGTTAACTATCTATCGTTGCTGGAATTGTGCTTGTTGGTTGTGTCGTGTGGTGGTGTGAGTTTTGCAGGTGGAAACCCGGTGGTCGGCGGCGGCGTAATCAGGAAACACGCATCATCCTTCCGGCCTTATAGTGAGTAGGATCACTTAGCTCCCTACCATAGTCGGTGAAAAGCAGTGACTGTAGAGTTGAGAGAAAGATTGCTTGTCAATTTCACTAAACAGAAAACATTCGTTTGGAGCCTATGATGCCCCATCACCCGCAAGGCCGGATCCGATTTTTGCTATATGAAATACTACCTTGGAGACAGGGTCCTATGTCCACCCATCGAAGGTGTTGGGGCCCTTCTTTCTTGTATGTTAGGATTGGAGATCCACCGATAACCATCAGTTTAGGTTGGCTTTGTGTTCCGTGAGTGATGTTGACTTTCTAGGATCTCTAGATTGGCCCTTCTCTAACCGCGTAAAAGCAGCTAGCGAAGCGCACCGCAGCTTTCTCAGCCCCAGGATTGATCGTCGAACCAGCCTGCCAATGCGCTAAGAACCGGCATCTTTTTTTGGAATGATTCCTAACGATCGTGGGGGCCTGTCGGGAACAGGTTCTCTATCCCGGGTGGATCTATGCTTCCGGGTTGAAGGATTCAAATGATTCTATGATAATTGCACCGGGGAGTGATTTGTGTTGGCGAATGGCACTGCGTTTTGATCAGCTGGATTACTATTTTGTCAAAATGACAAGAGTGTCCCCTTCCCCCCGGGCAGTCGGGCGGCCCGGGCAAGGCCGGAGGTGGCTGGCGACGGCCGACGATGGCTGCTGTCTCCGGCGCGCGCACGCACGGGGCTTGTTCGCGCGGGTGCAACTACGCACCACGCGCGATTGCGCGGCGTGCAGCCGTGCAGCGCGACCCTACGGCTGCGCGGGCTGGCGTGCCGCACGCGCGGTGCCGCAGTAGTGCTATCGCTCGCGGGATGTTGCGCATAGGAATCAGCGCCCGGTGCAGCGACGGCGCCGCTATGCACGATGCTGGCCGCACACGCGGTGCTATGGCAGCCCTTCCGCGCATGGTACTGCGCACAGTATAACGGCCTCCCCAGTCCACGCTCGAAAAGCTCAGTTGGTGATGATGAGTGGTTTGAAAACTCCTTATCAAGGAGGTCTCGGGTTCGATCCCCGGCCTCAACAACCCGCCTGTGGATGGAGAGGGGTTGGGGTGCATGGTCTGCAGACCTGGTTAGGCTGAACCCTTTCGAGCGTGGTGCTGGGGGTGCCGGCGGCCGTCCTTTCGAGCGTGGGCTGGGGAGGCCGTTATAAAAAAGTGCACTTTTTGTAACGCTCTCTTATGAAGGTTCTGGGTTCGATCCCCAGTGGCAACAACCCGCCGTGCTGATAAACAGGCCAAAGAGGGGTTGGGGTGCATGGTCTGCAGACCTGGTTAGGCTAACCCTTTCGAGCGTGGTGCTGGGGGTGCCGGCGGCCGTCCTTGCGAGCGTGGTGCTGGGGAGGCTGTTACACACAGGCTGTTGTGTGTACAGTATCGCAGCAACGCTGCTGCGCGTGGGTCGTCGTGCGTGTGGGGCTGCGGCAGCGACGTCACGCACGGGTCGTCGTGTGTGCGGGGCTGCGACAGCGACGTCACGCGCGGGGTGGTCGCATCCAGGGTATGCGCGTGCACGAGCACGCATAGTCCTTGTGTGTGCGCTTGCGTGCGGGCTTTCTTGGTCCCGCTAGCTCCTCTGTGTGTATTTGGTCGAGCTCCGGTTTAACTTAGAAGGTTCAGGGGGAAGCCCATCAAATGCCCCAAAATTTTTGTGGGTCGTGAACAGCAAAGCGTCGAGCCCAAAAATTTCTAAGCTTGGTTTCCTAAATTTGGGATCAATTGCTCATACATCACTTGTTTGTTGTGTACGCTGGAGGAGAGTTTGCAAGGGATGTCCTCCTGCTTTGTTTGCACCGTGTTGGCACGGGAAGTTCGCACTGGTGGTGGATGGTTGGGCGCGATGCGGAGGAAAGTCCTGCCCCCTTGTCCTGGTATCACGAAAGGACCTGCGAGTGGGCTCCCTGCGTGGAAGGACATGGTGTTCGTTCTTATCCGGAGTTGGGACGGAGCTTCTGGAGGCGGCGGCCATCAGTGACGTCCATGCCTCAGGATATCGCAATGACGCGGGATTTCACGTTTGCAGAACATAGGGAGTCCTGGGGCCTTGGGGCGAAGCGAGGTAGGATAGTTGAGCGGACCCTAAGACGATGGCTACCAATGTAGGCTCGTTGCGGTTGTGCGTCGTTGAACTCTGCCTTGTATTTGGTTGGAGCTTCACGTGTTGCGAAGGCTGCGGGGGCGTTTTGTCCCCTGAGTAGGCGTTGTCTTGAAAGATGGTGCTAGCGATGGGGGAGCATTTGATTGCATCCATATCATGCGCACACTTGACGCTGTTGACGTGTGTATTGCCTTTGTTACCTCTTTTGCTCGATCGCACAAATTTTGGCGTGATGTGTTGAGCTTGCGACTTACCTAAGGCGTCGACCTTGCTTGGCGGAGATCCCGTCGTCGTCATTTGGCAGGGGGTCTTGGTGGTTGTCGTATTGTTCCCCGTTGTTGTCCTTGAGTTGGCGACCTTGTGTCGTGACCTGTGTTGCGGTAGCCTGGGAACATTTGGTGCTTTTATGTTCCTTGTTCGTTGGTGCTATTGCTAGAGATTGTTACCGGGTGTTAGTGGGCGAGAGCTCGTTGCTTAGGCGCGATAAGGGAGTACGCTTGCCCCCTTGCCTTGGCGGTGCAGATGGATTCAGAGTCTATTTGTTTCAGTAGGTGGCGACGGATCTTGGTTCGTGCGCGCTTTAAGAGAGCCTAGTGAAGAGACTTTGCTCGCTTTTGCTTGGGTAGGACCGGAGTCCGCTTTGGAGTTGGTGGTGAGAAACCCTCGTTTGTTCATGCTTTGGGAAAACTGGGGTTCGTCCGAGAGGAGGTGGCAAAAAACCTTTGTTCGATCGCAATTTGGGAGAACCGAGGTTCATCCGAGAGTAGGTGGCGAAACACCTTTGTTCGATCGCGCTTTGGGAGAACTAGGGTTCGTCCGAGAGGAGGTGGCGAAAAACCTTTGTTCGATCGCGCTTTGGGAGAACCGGGATTTGTCTGAGGGGAGGTGTAGAAGAACCTTTGTTTGATCACTACAACAAATATGGACATCAGCCACGTTTTTTTGGCGACGTTTGTTTAAGCGTTGCCATTGTTTTTAGTTTTTGCAACGTTTTTTATACAAAAACGTGTCTAATAATTTTCCCTCCAATTTTATTAATTATGAGCGACAAAACTTGGCGCTAAAATTTTGGTCATGTTAATATCTAACCTAAAACACATTAATATTAATTTTGGTCGGCTAATTTTATTAATTGTTTTTATTTTTCGTCCTTAATCCAAATTCGTTAATACCATCTATCCTAAAACCACCCCCACATGCATGCTCCCTCTCCATATATATCTAACCTAAAACCACGACAACCCCTCATCCCGATTTTCATTACCTAAACCCTCTCTTCCTCATTCCACACAGGGCCTCCCCTGTCATCGCCGAATTCTGTCGCCAACGGATCCTCGCCATTGATCGAGCCATCAACTTAACGTTCCCTGCATCCCCGACAACAGCCCTAATCGACGGCGGAGTCACCCTACACCGCTTCTTCTTCCACCTCACCTGAAGCCACCGGTTCTTGCCGACGCTCCGATCCGTCGCTGCTTTGCCGACTTCAATTTGTCACTGATTCGCCGAGTTCGACTTCAACATCCACCGTAGCGACGCTCCGATATGATCTATTTTGATATTGACGACATTTTGTTGAAAATTGTAGCTATTGATGTTTTTTTTACAAAAAAAATATTTTAATTAGTGCGGGAAAACACTTGGGATCGTGACGGGAATGAGTCGGACATAAAAAATATCAGGCGCATATAAAAGTTTTTAAAATTTTATTAGGATGGCAGTTTAATTAAGATGGTTGTTTAATTAGGCGGCAGTTTATTAATTAGGCAGCAGTTATTAGGCGGCAGTTTATTAATAGGCAGCAGTTATTAGGCGGCAGTTTATTAATTAGGCGGGCAATTAATTTCCTCATCACCTCTCCATGGATCGGCATGCAACTTCCCCCCTTAATTCTAACCTACCTAAAACCCTCAACCATTCTCCCTAATTTCCAACCGCGACTCGCATTTTTGCCGACCGCCGACCGACTGGCCCTCACGACCCCCGAATCCGCTCACCGACAACCCCCTCGCAACTCTCCATACTAGCCGCCGGCCCTCTCCCTCACGATCGATCAGCCTCGGCGTGCAAGTTCCTCGATCGGACTGCAACTTCCTCGCCAGCCCAACCCCTCTTCTGATTTGGGTTTTGAAGATTTTTTCTCCCTTCTACGGCGTGCAAGTTCCTTGCCTCTCCCTTCCCCGAAAGGCCCCGATCCAGTCATTCGTAAGTAAATCGATCTCTTCTTCGTGACAGGGATCTGAAATTGTCTCTTTTTGATTCAATCTTGGGTTTAGATAATATTCCATAGATTAGCTCTTTAAATTTTTTTGTTTTACAATATATTCTTCTTTCTCCCCGGGGCGCTTCAGCTTCTCGATCATGACCAAATTTAATGTTGTAATATATTATTTATACCATTGAGAAGGTACTTCTTTGTTGTCCAAATAATTTTTTTATAAGTGAAATGCTTATATTGGTTCAAGAACTTAAATCTATAGGATAAGGTATTTCTTTGTTGGTTCATCTTTAACTACAGTTAGACTCACTGTTTTGCAAGTTTGTTTATTTGTTTTGTTTGTATTAAAGATTTATCATTATAATTTTAGTATGTATTAAATATTTATATGGTGATTTACACAACATTGTCCGTTGGTTGGGTGCATGGGAGGTATAGATTTTTTTTACCTTAATCTACCAAATCTACTGAGAATACATCACCAAATCATTAGTTTCACTGACCTATTTACTTATTAATCTCAGGTTCTTATGAATATTATATGTAAATTGACTGTTTAATCTTGCATTTTTATCCAAAATATTTCAATTTGAGTCTCTGAATTTTCAATTTTGCGAAGTATTTTTTGACTTACTAATACACCTACATAAATTTTATCCTTCTTATTTTTACCCCCAAAAAATTTTGTAGCATTTTTATGCGTACAAAGAGTAGTTGCACTTATGCGTACAAAGAGTAGTTGCACTTATCCTAAAATCATATACTTTGAGTTTCTTTGTCCTTTCTTATCCAGCATGTTAATCCAGTGCAAATTCTAATAGGGCATTAAAATTTAAGAAGCTAGTCTTACAAATATCACCTCAATGGTACCTTTTAGGACTTTCTATAAGGCAGCACATCGTTACTATCATTCAAAACAATCAGCAACTCAACAACTATCAGATATCGATTTATAGTGATAAATATGCAAATCAGCTACACAAATAAATTACGAAACACCTCCTATTGCACTAAATAACTGTTCACACAGAAATAAAATCCCTCATATCCATTTTTCGAATGCCGCTGAAATCAAAGAATGAATTAACTTGATAAAAGTAACAAGAAATCAAGGGCTGTCGTAATCCAAATTTTATTATATGAAGACACATGATACAAAACCGCAGAAACAAACGTAAAACAGTCAGCCTTCTCTTTCTGTATGAAGAGCCCTAGAAACTGCAAATAAAGGCAGCCTACTAATACCTAACAATAACCCATTATTACACATTGAAAAAAAAAATTGTAAACAGATATAGCACTAAAGTATACAGTGTGATTGATCAATAACCAAGGAAGAAGAACATCACTCAATGTGTAATAATGGGTTATTGTTAGGTATTAGTAGGCTTTGGTGCTATATCTGCTTATAAAAAGTGGAGGGTCCTTTTATTAAAGATTTCCAACTTTTGTTTATCTATTTGTTTTGAAGTTGATAGTGGGAGTCACCTAAAGTTCGGCCTACTTTTTTATATCATGCTTATGTGGCACATTTCTCTTAAATGTATAGGTCCGCATACAAACAATTTATCAATGGACAAAAATGGATGAGAGAGCCACGTCATTCAAAGACTTATGTAGAAGGCATGAAATATTTGCTAGATCTATTCTATGCACATACACCGACTGGGGAAAAATGTCCTTGTCCTTGTAAAAAATGTGTCAATATTAAGATGTTGGATCGAGATGAGGTAGAGGGACATCTTGTATGGAACGGTATTATGGAAAATTACACAGAATGGATTTATCATGATGGACGACTATCTAGTAATGGGGACTGGCCTAATGACATATCTTCTTTCACTACAAATTCATTTTCCAGTAATGACAACTTTGTTGATCCCATGGATGAATTGTTGCGTGCAGCTATTCCTAACATAAGACACGAGGAGAACATGGAAGAACAAGAATTATTGAATGATCATCATGGTGAAGATGAGACATTTGATTGTACTCAAGATCATGTTAATATGAATGCTAATGATTTATACACATCTCTTTTAGAGGAAAACAAATCATTGTGGGAAGGATGCCAAGAATACACCAAACTTTAATTTTTATTAAAACTCCTTCATATTAAGACTCTAGGTAATTGGAGTAATACACATTTTAGTATGTTGTTGAAAGCTTTGCAGGGTGCGGTGCCCGGTGGATATGAAACGATCCCCGCAAATTATCGTGAGGCCAAAAAAATAAGTTCAAAGTTAGGTCACAATTATATTAAGATTGATGCTTGTGAAGATGATTGTTCATTGTTTTGGGGAATACACAAAAATGATAATGTATGTTATGTGTGTGGGAAGTCGCGATGGCTTGAAAGCAATGAAGAACAATTTAATCACAAGTCGAGGAAACGTAAACAACATGACATCAATAGTATAAAGAAGATTCCTAAAAAAGTTTTTCGATATTTCCCGTTGAAGGAACGCTTAAAGCGATTATTTCTTTGTAAACATACTGCTGGGATGATGCAATGGCATGTCAAAGAGCCCAATCATGATAATTTAATGCACCACCCTAGAGATGGTTTGGCATGGAAAGAGTTTGATCGCAATCACAAGGAGTTCTCCAATGATCCTAGAAATATTCGCCTCGGCCTGGCCACCGATGGTTTCAATCCTTTTGGGGATCTAAGCAGTACACACAGCACATGGCCAATTATGTTGGTAGTGTATAACGGGCCACCTTGGGAGTGCATGAAGAAAAGATCTATAATCATGTCGGGTTTGATACCTGGTCAAAAAATGGCTGGTAATAACATTGATATTTATCTACAACCATTAATAAAAGAGTTGATGGAATTATGGGTTGAGGGAGTTGAAGTGATTGATGCTTCTGATGGAAAAACATTTAAATTGCGTGCTGCATTACTATGGACTATCAGCGACTTTCCTGGGCTTGTCAATTTATCAGGATGGAACACACATTCAAAACTTGGATGCCCATCATGCGCGTTAGACACAAAATCATGTTGGCTCAAACATAGTCAGAAAACATCATATTAGTCTCACCGCAAATTTCTTCCACTTGATCATCCATACAGAAAGCAAGAAGGTTTGGTCGTCCCGAGACCAGCATAGGTAACACAAAACCACTTAAAGGAAGACATGTCGTGGAGGCAATGAAAAATATCTGAGCTGTATTTGGCAAAGAAAAAACTCAGGGGGGACGACAATGTATTGGAAGAAAAAAGCATTTTTTAAAATTTTTCTTATTGGAAAACAAATCTTTTACGACATTGTCTTGATGTTATGCATATAGAGAAGAATGTGTGTGATAATATCTTGAACACAATATTAGACGATCCCATTAAATCTAAGGATAATGTGCGTGCAAGAAGAGATTGTAAGGATCTCAACATTCTAAAAGAATTATGGCTCCAAGAAAAAGATGATGGCATCGAGATTGTTCCTACTGCATGCTTCGCTATGAGTAAGATTGAGAAAGATATTTTCTTGGGTATGATAAAATCACTCCGGGTTCCTGATGGATATGCATCCAACATATCACGGTGTGTTAAGCTCAAACAAGGCAAGATTCAAGGTTTGAAGAGTCATGATAATCATATAATTATGCAACATTTGTTGTCAGTTGGATTACGATCAGTGTTACCAAGACATGTTGTAACTCCATTGATGGAAGTGTCCGGATTTTTCAGACAATTGTATTCAAAAAAACTTCAAGTCTCTGATTTGGTAAAATCTGAGAATGAAATAATATTAGCATTATGCCACCTTGAAGTAATATTTCCACCCTCATTCTTCACTATAATGATCCATTGTGCAATATAGATGGATGTATCCCATTGAGAGAGAACTTGGACACTATAAAAAATTCGTGAGAAATAAATCAAAGCCCGAAGGATCAATAGCGGAGGGCTATATAGCAGAAGAGACTCTCACATTTTGTTCGTGATTCCTAGAGGGGATAAAGACTCGATTTAATCAACCGTGTCGTAATAGTGCAAATTTGACAACTCCAACTCCAGCTTTCACAATGCTTCCACAAGTCGGCAGTGCTACGAAAGGTGTTATATTGAAGAAATTGGACTTAATCAATCTTCAACAAGCTCATCGATACGTTTTATTCAACTGCACTGAACTTGAGACTTTTCGAAGGTAAATTTTTTAAAACTTAGTCACTCTAATTTAATACATATATATGTTTATGAAAACTTTTGTGTTTGATACTAAACTATTTTATTATAGTGAATTCAGAGAAGAAGTGAAAAATCGTCGCCAATCTCAAAATATTGAAGAGGATCTATTGGAAAGCATGCTTCGTAAAGAATTTGCAGAATGGTTTAAGATAAAGGTAAAAATATTTCAATTATGGATGCGATAATAAATTGTAAGATATTTCTTATGCACTAAAACTTTTTTTATGCAAGGTTTTATGTGATGGAGCGATTATTGATGATCCTCAATTGAGACAGTTGGCTCTCGGACCAAGTCCTATTGTTCGTAGTTATAAAGGTTATAACATAAATAGATATTCATTTCGAACAACAAGCAGTGAGATTCATAAGAGAACACAAAATAGTGGAGTAGAGGTTATGTCTGATCATGGTGGGTCAGATGGGGCAATCAACTATTTTGGCAGAGTAACTGAAATAATTGAATTGGATTACTTCGATGCTGCAAAAGTATGTCTTTTTAAATGTGATTGGGTAAATCCAGCAAACAACGTGGGCGTAAAGAAAGATTTATTCGGATTTACTTTAGTTAATTTCACTCAGTTAATACATACGGGAGTGACACTTGAGCACGACCCTTACATATTCCCTTCTCAAACAAAAATGATTTATTACATCTGTGATCCAAAACAATTAAATTGGGAGGTGGTTTTGAGGATGGTGCCACGAGATGAGTACGAAATGGGAGAAATTGAAGTTATTGGTAATGAAATGCAAGATATTGAAAAATTATTTATGAATGATGATGAGGGTGATGTGTAAGTATTCTCCTTTTTATTCAATTTTATCATTATTTTTTAATATATATATATATATTATATTTGTGTTCTATTTTTTATGCAGGTGATCAGTAATGACCCCTAAAAGGAGAATCGATCCAAGAAGTTTATATATTTCTAGGGATCACATTGACACAACAAGTGGTCAAAATATGGATTCTCCATCAGAAAATGAAAATATAGTTGTCAATACTAGCAATATAAATGCTAGCACTTCGCATGCCCATGTGGATCCACTATATGATGCAACTACTATGGCTTACTTTTCATCTGATGAAAGTGCTCATGGAGATCAAGTTAATAATGAGGAAACTGTCATTCCTTCAGCTGATGAAATAGAGACTCCCAATTCAACAGGTAAACAACACATTTATATTTACTTTTGTGATTTACATGCCCATAAATTTTATTCAAAATTGTCAATTTTAGAGATAAGAATACCTAAAAAAGGATGCGGAGAAACTACATGCAGACACATTCATTTAATGCCCCCAGATAAAGTGATCAAAATGCAACGTAATGATTATGGTCAATTTGTGGGTGATGGTCAAGTTTAGTTGTCATCTTTCATGGGGACTCTAATTAGAACTGGATCATTGTTTCCAATGACCCCATTTTTGTGGACTCATCTATCCAATTTTAGTAAGAACACATCATGGAGTTTAATAAAGGTGTATTATTTTTTCAGTCATTTACTTTATATTAACGTAATAATCTGTATTTATTAACATTCATGTTTACTGATGCAGCAACGGTTTGATGTTTACGAGTCTGATAAGAAACATATCATGCACCTCCTAGGTGAGATTTAAAGACAATAAGGCAAAATTAAAAAGTTTATTTTACCGACCATCAGACACTCTTGAGGCCGTTATTGCCCGAGGTGGTCCTAAAAGCATGTCTGTAAGTGAATTTGTTGATATGGTGACATATTGGTACTCGCCGAAGGGGAAGGCAATTTTTGGCTTTTTAGTTATGCATTTTGATACATTTTATATTTTTTACATATCGAGTTTTGGTGCTACAATTTACTACATTTCTATATTTTTTACATATTTTTAATTTTTTGGATGTCGTAGAGCATTAGTGAAAAAAATAAAGCATGCCGAAGTAAGCAAATTGGCGCACATGCTCTAGGTAGGACAAGTCTCGCTAATAGGAGAAGAATTGGTACGTCAAATAGTGTGGTATGTACTATTTATTATTCTTATTCTTTATAGTAAAATGTTGAAATATTTTTTGTTAAGGTTGTTGAATTGGAAAATGAGCCAACGCGTCTTGAATTATACATAAATAGTCGTACAAGCAAAGCGAAAGAAAATAGTTTGGTGGATGATTATGCTATATCAAAAAAGGTATGAATGTTTTGTTCTGGGATGTTTTTTTTGAAATTCAAATATTATCTAAATTATCTCTATGTGACTGAATTGTTATATTTAGGTTGCTTTAGAAAAGGCGATAGCTGAGCAGATGTCACAATGTCCTCTTGACACACCGATTGGTGAAATCCATGAGGCTGCTTTTCGGTCTACATTTGGACCAGAGAATTATGGTCGTTGCCGGATCATGGGATCCGGTGTCACGGCCATTCAAGTGTATCCTGATTTGTCACGTCGTTCAAATATGTCTGGCACTACAAATTCAAGGGATATGTGAGAGATTGATTAATTGAAACTCCAAGTGACGAATATGCAAAAAACTATAGATTATCTAGTGAATGTCATGTCACGACAAAGTTCTAGAGAAGATTGTTCTGGAACATCTGCGGGGCCTGGGGTTTATCTGTCTACGGATCAGGTATAATTGATATTCGATTAGTCCGCCTATAATACTTTTTCTTAAATTTTACTTATATTCTATCAAAGTCTAATACTTTTTATTTAATATTTTTTTAGCTTGCAAAAATGGTGAATACTATTTCTAGATCAAACCAAAATACTGAGTCTAATCCTGACGATACGCCTCCTACGGAACAAAACACTGGAGTCCACCCTGAACATGGTAATGTAAAAATAAGCATGTTTTTCAATTTGTACATTGACTGTTTGCACATATTAATATATTATATAATTTTGAGGATTAGTTTGTTCAGATTAACATATTATCTTAACCTGTTACTAGACAAATCCAGTGTTTTAAGGTATTAAATTATAATCTTGCAACTATCTTTAGTCATATTTCTAGTGTATTATGCTGCTTGAAAATGTGACAAACATTCAAAGTTTTAACACCTAGATCATGAATGCCATATGGGTAGATGTTCAACATGACCCAGGCCAAAACATTCAACTGCAGCGGTGGTTGTGAACATAGTTATGAAAACATAAGTAGTGTTAGGGTAGATGTGGCCACATACACTATTTTCCTAAAATGATGTTTAGGCCAAAACACAACCACAATCATGCATGCCTGGTCAAACTTTTGACCATGAACACGCAAATTTCATTAAGTGGTATTCAGGCTAAAAAGACTACCACTGAAGTTCCAAATTCATGTTAACGATCACCACTACATGTACTCTCACAGTTTCACATTTTCACCGATCATACACCACAATAATCCTAAATATAGCATAGTTGGATTATTCTTTGGTAGTTTAAAGGAACATGCATGCCCCTACAATTAAATGTTTATTAATATATATAGCCCAAAACAAAATGATTAATAATTATAAGATATGTAGCGAAACAAAAAAAAATCTCAAGTGAGATGTTCGTCCCAGTTCTATGTCAACAATGGTCTCATGCCTATGCCGGGGACAACAATAATTTGGTATTATACGCATTCCCGGGCCGCTCCCCTACCTCAACTGATGTAGTCAGATGACCACATGTGGCTATTTCTACTAATTTATTCATATTTCATTCACTGTTGGTGTTGTAAATTTTTTATTCTGTGCATTTATTTTCTTACATTTTAGTTTTTTAACTAGTATAGTATAGTCCCGATGATATGATTATCAAGATTATATTTCAAGAGTTTAAAAGTTTAGAGGGGGGATCTATACACGAGTAACTGAGGAATTTTATATTTTAACATATTCATCTGTAGATCATGCCCCTTGTAAATTTTTTTATCTCCCGAAATAAAATACGTTTGTATTCAGTGGGTAAAAGTTTACGCGGAGTTCTTTTTCTTCATCAAATCCCAATCTTGAATTCTCTTTTAATTGTCCGGCTATGATTCATTGTAAAGTCTTCCACTAAATAAGGACTGAACAATGAAGTTCAAACTCATATATTTCACCTTTTTATCATTAAGCATTTCCACTCAAACAAGCAGACAAATTTTTTGTATCTATAAATTTAGTAGAATTAAACTTTCTCCAAATTTTCACTGTCATCTCTATTACCATAATCATAAGTCCTACCTTCTTGCATGACTCTAGAGATGGAGGTATTTCAAAAAGATATTCCTCTATGGATTTAAGATGTTCCCCCGGCGGCCTGACGTGAAATTATTCAGAGACTGTCTCATAGTGAGTTTAGTATTTCCATTTGTTGCATAAGCCTGTCTAATGTGGTCAGATGGATTTTATGACTACAATGATGTGGTTAAGATAAATAAATTTTAGTTTGGGTGCTAAGCATTATATAGTGTCATGAATAATAAAAATGTGAATTTATTAGTGTACTTACATTGGCTAATATTTAATGAATATAAGTTTTGTGAAACAAGTTGTACATGCTAAATGGGAGTTATTATTAAAACCCTGTTCATACAAGCTGAAGCTAATTGATTATAGGTGGAAAGGTCAAGATATATCTTAAGTGCACCATGCTAAGTGATTTCCTTAATGTGGGGGTAGTTTTACAAAGATAAGCTATTTAACCTTTGTTTTATGATGTATGTAGATATACATAAAAAGGATTGTTGTTACTGTCCAATTTATTTGATACAATATTTGTAATGATTAAATTATTTTATTGCAGGATATATCTAAGTACTGAAATATGGATTATATAGTCATGATTGCAAGTCACAACAAGACTTTTGGGAGGTGGAATCCGCATTTTGTTTCTCGTGATAGTCATAGTTATGCTGCACAAGCTTATGTGTACTGTTTATGAGAACAAAAATCTTCTTGTTAAAATTTTGTAATTCATGGACTAATTTTGTTTTTGTATTGTAAAATGAAACAAGGTTATTATGAAATGTATATTTTCATGTTGATGTCTATTTTCAGTTTGCATTGCTTAATCTGTTCAACTGTATTAGGATATTAAAATTTATTTTTTTTTATATTAAATAATATTGGCAGCGTTTTTTTAATAAACGTTGCCAAAACATTTTTAAAGGTTGCAGCGTTTTATAGGAAAACGTGGCTAAAGCTTGCCACGTTTACATTCCAAAACGTGGCTAAAGCTTGCCACGCTTATGCGACGTTTCTAAAAACGTCGCGAAAACTTTAGCGACGTTTGAAAAATGTCGCCAAAGACTCTTAAAAACGTGGTTGATGTCTATATTTGTTGTAGTGGATCGCGCATTGGGAGAACCGGGATTCGTCTGAAAGGAGGTGGCGAAGAATCTTTGTTCGGTCACATTTTGGAAGAACCGGGGTTCGTCCGAGAGGAGGTGGCGAAAAACCTTTGTTCAATCACGCTTTGGGAGAACCGGGGTTTGTCCGAGGGGAGGTGGCGAAGAAACTTTTATTCGACCGTGCTTGGGAGAACCAAGATTCGCCCGAGAGGAGGTGACGAAGAACCCTTGTTCGATTGTGCTTTGGGAGAACCGTGGTTTGTCCGAGTGAAGGTGCGGACAGACATTCATCCATCTCACCTAGGAGGTGCAGAAGGACCCTCGTCCCCTACAATGCGGGAGCGAGGTGCCCTGCAGCACGGGAGTGGAATGCTCAGCAGCGCGGGAGCGAGGTGCCCTGCAGCGCGGGAGTGGAATGCTCGGCAGTGTGGGGGCATGAAGCTTGTACATCGCGGGAGCAGATGCTCTGCAGTGCGAGGGCATGAAGGCCCTGCAGCGCGGGAGTGAATGCTCATCAACGCGGGGGCGTGAAGCCCTTGCAGCGTGGGAGCGGATGCTCGGCAGCATGGGGGCATGAAGCCCTTGTAGCGCGGGAACGGATGCTCAGCAGCATAGGGGCATGAAGCCCTTGCATCACAGGAGAGGATGCTCGGCAGCGCGGGGGCATGAAGCTCTTGCAGCGCGGGGCATGAAGCCCTTGCAGCGCGGGTGCGTGAAGCCCTTGCAGCGTGGGAGCGGATGCTCAACAGCATGGGGGCATGAAGCCCTTGCAGTGCGAGATCGGCTGCTCAGAAATGCGGGGGTGTAAAGCCCTTGCAGCGCGGGAGGGGATGCTCTGCAACGCGGAGGCGAAACGCCCGGCAACGTGGAGAGGAATGCTTTACAACGCGGAGGCGGAACGCCCGACGGCGTGGGAGCGGAATGCTCTGCAATGTGGAGGAGGAATGTCTGACAGCGTGGGAGTTGAATGCTCTGCAACGCGAAGGCAAAACGCCAGGCAACATGGGAGCGGAACGATCTACAACGCGGAGGCGGAACGCCCGACAGCGTGGGAGCGGAATGCTCTGCAACGCGGAGGCGGAACGTCTGGCAGTGTGTGTAACGTCCCTCATCGGTCGCATAGCATATGACAGAAGGTCCGGCCGAGGCCCGGCGCCATATACCACGGACAGGTAAGGAGATTACAAGTTGTTGTCAAACCCAAGTTCAAGTAGAAATGCGTCCTGCCACAGAGCATTCTAACGGAAGCATGTTAATTGAAGAACCCACTCATAATGAGAATGACCACTACACAAAAGGAATGACATAACATACACATACATTATATTACATGTTTCGGTCGTAGCCTTATTACAACTGTTTCATATACAACAAGTGGTTTCATACATCGGCACGCAGGCCGGCCACACATGAAAACAGTAAATATTCGCTTTTAGGCATTCGAGGGCTTGCCAACTGCAGCACATGGGCTTCAGCCCGCTACGTTCCACTTGGCTCTCCAACACGGGCACAAAATGGTCCACCAAAACATGGTAAACAAAGCAACGGTCAGCATTTTGCTGACCCGTTTATAACGATCTCACTCCTTACTCAGGGCAGCATTTCTACATCCCTGCAATAAGGCATAGCATATATATGTATTGGCAACATCAAGGTGCACTTAAGCATCATTCACCATAGACGTTGGCACAATGACCACACGTCTCGTGCACTCAGGGCACATTTTTGGTATACCAGACTCCCCCGTGTAACACCACCGTTCAAAGATCCATGACTTAACGGTAACTTTGTTGTTCAGAGGTACTTAACTTGACGACTACGTCGTTCAGAGGTACTTAACTTGACGACCGACTGCCCATTCAGAGGTACTTAACTTGACAACTCAATCGTTCATATGCACTTAACTTGATGGCACAGTAATTGACCTCCACGACACTCATCATAAGCCACACGGCTCTTTACCCTTTCAGGCTGGTACCCACCATTGTTGGGCAATTTAGGCTCACAGCTTTGCATACAATGGCCTCAGGTCTCTTAGAGACAGGCCGCACAACATTTTAGTTCACTAGGAGTGCTGTGGCAGCACTGTCGTGCGCGGTGCTGCAATTCGAGCGGCAGTGTTGTTGCGTGCGGGGCTGCGACAGCGATGTCGCGCGCGGGGTGGCCGTATCTAGGGCCTGCGCGTGCACGAGGCACACATGGTCCTTGCGTGCCCACTTGCGTGTGGAGCTCACGTGCGCGCTTGCTCGGTCTTGCTGGCTCCTCTGCTTGTCTTTGGTAGAGCTCCGGTTTAACTTAGAAGGTTCAGGGGAACCCCATCAAGTATACATCTAACTCCATCACTTGAAGTGGCTTAATGTTGGAGAATGCAGAAATGGAAATATTACATTCCATTTCTCAACAAATATGTCATTCCAGAATAATATAATAAAAAAAAACTAGACAAGGAAGAAGCAACCACTTGGAGAAGAGGAAGATGCAATGTCGCGCCGAGCGCAAGCTGGGGTTGATTAGGGCGCATGGGTTCGACATAGAAATGGAAAGCAAGGCACGAAACCTGCTGGGCAATGGCTATGCCGCTGGAGCCCTCGACTACTTGCTCGGGAGCGAGGAAGAAACAGCCACTCGGGGATGAAGAAGACCCAAAGCTGCACCGAGGTCGGGCTGGGATTGATTAGGGCACATGCGTTCTCGCGCAATTCCACTGTTGTCACAGGAAAAATGGGGCAGTCAAAAAATTAATGCAAAATAGGGTTAGACTCCTTTTGACAGAGTGGTGGCGGTCATAAACATGGAGGTTAAATTGTGGGATCCGGATCCCCTGTAGGAATTTTAGGGGATGGAGTTTCTATTTTACGAATAAATGGAGGGAAATCAGAAAAAATGGTTACCATGAAAGTTGTAGATATCCCCGAGACGAATAACTTTCATGTTGAACATTTTTTGATTTGAAGTCGTTTGGACTCCCGAATTTGGACTCCGAAAAAACACAGTGCGAAAAATATTAAAGAATTTCATTTGTTAACCTCCACTTAAAAAATTTCATTCACTTTTATGTTCAAACGGATGATATTTGTTAGGTGATCATTAACGAATGACGGTATAGCTCATGTGTTTACGACCACCGCCACCGGGCCAAACAAAGCCTTAGGTTACGTTTGGCGCGGCGTTTGCGGCGAGCGTTGGGGCAAACGCTGCCGCACGACGGGTAAACAAATGGCCGGCGGCAGCATTTGCCGCGTTTAGCCCCGCGGTGCCATGAGAAACTGAGCAAAAAGCCTTGTTTCGATCATGCGCTCCCTCCCTCCAATTCCAATGCTGTCGTTCCTCATGTTGTTTACTCCCACTACCGCTGCACCAAACAAGCCTTAAGTTGTGTTTGGCGCGGCTTATTGTAGCTTATTTGCTCCTGTGAGGTTGGACAAAAACGTCAGTCATAAAATGACATTTTTGGTATGACAAATGTTACTATCGTTATAAAAAATATTAATTTGGGGCATAAAAATTTGGTATGACAATGACATTTTTGTCCAACGTAACAAGAGCAAATAGGACGTGATAAGCCGCGCATGTTTTTTTGAAATATGAATTATAGTTAAGGGACTTATTAAACTTAAGTGACCAACTTGAAATAAGCCTGAAACATAAGGGATTGATTTGCATATTTTGCTAGAGAAATAAAATTAGTTTTCTAAAATTTAATGGGTTGCCTTTTCTAAATAGGTGTTGCCTATAAAAACACTCTAAAAATACAGTGGTGTTACTGACACACCAATAATTGTTATATGCAACAAAGTATATTTGCATCCTAAATTTATATATTTGCACACTGATACATTATGACACAACAATTAAT